>JAJOZX010000376.1:1240000-1472503 GCA_023014485.1 Bathynomus jamesi | reverse complement strand
ATATATATATAGATATTATAATTACAGGGTGTCTGAGAATTATCTGTACAATTTTTGGCTGTTATTAAAGTCAACCATGAAGTGTAGAAATTCCAGTGTTGTCCCATTTTACAGAGAATCTCATTAAGTTTTTTCTGATACCAAGTTTTGACAAGTTTTTTTAGAAATTCCAGTGTGTCCAAAAATTATCTGTACAATTTCATCTTTTAATAAAATTCTTGATAACACGTAAAATTCTTAAACAAGATTATTTAGAATCTGTATTTTCAAAAGTTTCTTTTATTAAAGTAACGTTGTTACAAACATTCGATATGTGCACCATCAGTGATTCGCAAAACATCCAATCGATAATCCAAATGTTGCCATGTACGCTGCAGCATATCCACATCAATTCGCTCAATAGCAGCTGTGATTCTTGCTTTTAAATCATCAATGTTTGTCACCCACGTATTGTAAGAAAAAACTTGTCAAAACTTGTCATCAGAAAAAACTTAGAGATTCTCTGTAAAATGGGACAACACTGGAATTTCTACACTTCATGGTTGACTTTTAATAACAGCCAAAAATTGTACAGATAATTCTTGGACACCCTGTGTATATATATATATATATATATATATATATATATATATATATATATATATATATATATATATAACACAGACCGTGCATTAACATATAAGTTTCTCAGGGGACCATTCTGAGTTTGTGTGTGATATATATATATATATATATATATATATATATATATATGTAGAAAATATCATATGCAAATACTACGCGAAAGGAAACTGCAGATATCGGGATGGGCAATGCATATATGCACATCCCACATTATGCAAAATGCATTACACAAGTGGATACTGCAAGTTTGATAAGAAATGCATGTTCCACCATCTTACGGTCTGCAACACTTATGAAAGATATGGGAGTTGCAAATATGAAAAAAAATGTCGATACCACCACCCTCAAAGGAACGCAACGAGGGAACAGAAAAAACGAACATCAAAGAAGTCGCAATTTTTTAGACGAACCAACACATTTCAGCTAAAATACTCTCAAGCAATTACAAAACCAGATGACAATATAAATATAGAAATCCGAGAGCCGGACAGAAGGTACGACCAAAGGCACTTCATGCGTCATCGGGACAACAGGTACCGACAAAGATAGAGAGGTAAATTCTCGGAGGACCACAAGGCAATGAAACCGGCACCCCGATTGGAAAATGAATCGGAACCACCTGTACGCGAAAAAGAAAGAGAAAAAAGAGAAAAAATAAAAATAATCCTAGCCAACATACAGGGCCTCAAATCAAACCACTCCACAAACAAAGTTTTATACCTCAAAGGACTCGTGCAAGAAGCCAGAGCAGACTTTACATGCCTCACGGAAACTCATCTAAAGGACTGCCAGGCGAACTGTGAAAATTGTGAGTCCTGTATTGACAAAAAAGAAATACAAATTGACAAATATAACATCCTCCGAGCTGACAGAACAGTGAGACATAAAGGAGGATGTGCTATTTATACACACGAAAGGCACATAGCAGAAATGGCTATAAGTACCTCAAACAACTACGTAGAATGTGTGGCAGCAAAAATTGAAAAATTAAATATGGTACTAATTGTAATGTACAGACCCCCAAACACGCCAACCTCAAAATTTTCAGATTCCATTACAGAGGTAAGAAACTTGGTAAAAGATCTACACACTCCAACCCCAAATATTTTTCTCTGTGGTGATTTTAATTTCCCATTCATGAAATATAAAAGGATAGAGAAAAATATATGTATACACCAGGACAGGGGGGCACACGAGAAGACCAGGAGCAGGTAAAAATGCGACTAGCTTTAGCTGATGAATTTATGTTAACGCAAAAAATAACAGAAAACACAAGAAAAAACAACTGCCTAGATTTGGTATTCACAAACAACAGTAATCTAATTGATAATGTGGAAATATCCCCAACTAGGATATCAGACCACAACATCATTGAAATAACAACTAATATAAAGGCAACAGGAAAGGAAAGAACACGCACAACTGAAAGAAGCAAATTCGAAATTTTTAATTTTCACTCCAAAGCTATAAACTGGGAAGATGTGACATCCAGTATGGAAGTAATAGATTGGAAAACCATTTTTGAGGCCAAGACAACGGAAGAGATGCTAATGACGTTAGAAATTGTGGAAAAACATGTCCCAAAGATACAACAAAGAGGAAAGTGAAGCAGGATCGAAAGACAAAAGAGGGCATTGTTCCGAAAGAGAAAAAGAGTGACTGCAAAATTAAGTAATTGTAAAGATGACAACATCAGAAAAATATTAAATGATAAACTGCAAAGTATCGATGTCGTCATACAGGAACTAATCGAGAAGCATACAGAAAAAGATGATGACGCTATAGAAGCGATAAAGGCTAACTCAAAGTACTTCTATGTTACAGAAAATTCTTCTCGAGTTTTTTTCATAGGATTGCAACAAAATTTTGTTTTGAGGCATTTTAAGGGTTAGGTAAATTTATGTATACTAGAAAATTAGGTATATACTGAAAATCTGGAAAGAAAGCAAAAAATTGTTAAAATTTGGAGGATTTTTTTTTCATAATAATCGTCGATAAGCTGACTTATTACTACTTATTATGGTGTACATACATCAAATAAACATTTTTTTATTCCTGGCCTTTTTTTCGAAAAATGATATCTTTGCTGCCAAATCGCCAAAAAAAAAAAAAAAAAATCCAAAAAATCATAATTTTATTTTTGTTACCCTAAAAAAATGATACATATTTAGAAACTACAGTTAATTTTACATATTTTATCATTTAAGACTTACTACACTACCACAATTAGGAGCTGAGATATTTACGTTTGAAAATTATTGGTTTTTTCATTTGACCAAACTTTGGTCAAGCCATAAAATTTGACCAACTTGACCAATTTTAAAAAAAAATTAAGAAATTTGTAATTTGGACCTAAACCAACCCTCACACCAAGTTTCATGAATTTTGAAGAGGTTACCGTGTACTTCATTTGTCTATTTCTCGTAGAATTACCCATGATTAATAACTGCAAAACATGTCCTGGTTTAAATGAATTACGGGATTGGCTTCTTACCATTTTTGAAAACAATGATTATGACATGGATGATGAGGTTTCTTTTAAGCAGTGGCTTCATACAGACCATACCCAACTGGTCACAATGACAAAAAGTGTTTCGAATGTAGTAGAAGACATATGTGAAAGTGCAAAAAAGTTGAAAGTACACTATTTCATAGCAAAAGCCCAATCAACATGTTTGTCCGACTGTAAAGAAAACCTCAATGATTCTACAGCATTAGTGCTTGTTGACTTCTCTGAAAACTATAGTTTTATAATTCAGGATGCTGTACAAGGGCATCACTGGGACAATACCCAGGCTACCTTGCATCCAGTAGTCTGCTATCAAAAAGTTGAACTAAAAGTTACAAATTTTTGTGTAATATCAGATTCACTTGCACACAACACAACTGCAGTTCATTCTTTTTTATGTGAAGCCTTGAAATTACTTAAAAGTCAGAATCCTAAACTAAAACATATTTGTTACTTTAGCAATGGCGCAGCAAGTCAATATAAAAACTATAAAAACATCATTAATTCAGTGTTACATGAAAAAGATTTCCAACTAATATGTGAATGGAACTTTTTTGCCACCTCTCACGGAAAGAGCCCCTGTGATGGTGTTGGTGGCACCGTCAAAAGGTTAGTTGCCCAGGCAAGTCTACAAGCAACAAGTAAAGGTCACATCACCAATCCAAAAGAGATGTTTGATTGGTGCAAATCTAATATTAATGGTATACAATTTCTGTACATTGATTCAGCTAAAATTGAGGAAAATGCTAATTTATTTGAGTTAGAAAAAAGGTATTCCTTAATTAAGACAATCCCAGGAACCCATTCATATCACTGCTTTAGACCTTCATCAACAGGCATTAAACTGTACAAAATTTCTAGTGATGAAAATTTCTTTAACGTACAACTTTCCTTCCTCAATGCTACACGAGAAAATGTGGCTTACCAATATAAACCTTGTACATATGTGGCCTGTTTCTATGAAGGTGACTGGTTTGTTGTAGGGATGTGCCGGATAACAGCTATTATCCGGTATCCTGTATCCGGCCGGATAGCCGCATATTTATGATAGTCTTTTTTGTAATGGGAATACCATCTGGGCCCGCTCCTTTCCAATCTTAGCTTGCATAGCCTTTAGCTAGCAAAAGTTGAATATAGTTGTACAAAAATCTAAAATTAAAATAATTGATAAATAAGCATGTACCACTACTAGTATGTAACTATATTAACACTGCTAAAAAGGCAAAATGTTTGGTCCAGCTAAAAGTGTGACGCATAGCTAAGATCCCAGCTTCCCTTACTTTTTAATTTTTATTTTTATTTTTTATTTTTTATTTTTTTTTTATTTTTATATATATTGCAAATTACAATATGAAAAAATATGAATTAGCGAAACCTTTTATTAAGATTTGAGATATAAAAATAAAACACAGCACTGGTATGCATATGAAATTTTTTTGTCTGCTGTGAGGGTTTTTTCAACTCATATTATATAATTCGACCATGCTGAATTCGAAAATGACATTGGTGTTCCTCAATCAGGTCAGGTTTTTTCTCTATTGGCCATTTATTATAAGTCCAATTTTATCCCCAAATTTATTGATTTTTTTAGCTTAAACACTGTAGATACGAGTAATATTATAAGAACACTTGTGAAAAATAAAAAACATTGTGTGAATAAATACTTTTATTCATACAATGAATATGGAAAAAAGTTTATTGAGGAAGGAATGAAGTTTTTTTTGGCTTTCGTCTGTGTTTTTCTTTGGGCACGTCTCGCTTCAAACACCAGCAATAGTCCGCCAGCATATTGATATCCCAGTTTCCCTGGTACCTCTCTTCCATTATTTTGATATCTTGGTGAAATTGTTCACCCTGTTCCTCACTATAATCCCCGCAATTTTCAGGAAAATAGTCCAAGTGGGACCACAAAAAGTGCATTTTTATGGACATGCGCGACCCATGAGCTTTGAAAGCTTCCATCAAGTTTTCGTCCGTTTCTGGACTTCTATGCTTGCCAAGAAAATCAGTGACAACTGATTTGAATGCCTGCCAGGCATTCTTCTCAGTTGGAGTCATTGCATTTTCGAACTGAGTATCCTTGATCAAAGTTCGAATTTGAGGACCATCAAAAACCCCAGCATTTAGTTTAGCATCAGATATATGAGGAAATTTACTCTCGAGATATCGGAATGCTGAACCCTCCTTATTCATTGATTTGATGAAATTTTTCATCAAGCCCAGCTTAATATGAAGTGGTGGGAGCAAAATTTTTGTTGGTGGTACAAGGGGCACTGAAATGACATTATGCGACCCAGGTTCAAAATTCTCTCTGGATGCCCATTCACGCTGTGCAAAGTGCTTCTCATCCGCTCAGCTACCCCATTTGCAGAGGAAACATGGGTATTTCATGTATCCCCCTTGCATTCCCAATACAAATGCCACAATCTGAAAAAAAATGAAAATATTTAAAGAATTTAGAGAATTTGTTCTATCAGATAAAAAAAAATCTATGCATTGGACTGTATCACTTCTGTGGGGAAGTTAAGTGTTCTTATACGCTCTCAAATAACCTTTGGAAAAACAACATAGTCAATATCAATAGTTTACTTATGATATTAGTATTACCTTCAAATCTCCACAGATCCTCCAGTTATGTTGGTCGTATACGAGAGCATCCAGTAAAATTTTCATGTTATCGTAGCTCACAGTAAGTTGTACGGAATGTGCTATAGGGACTGATGCAACCCTATTCCCAATGTTGAGAAGTACTGCTTTCAAACTTCGTTTAGATGAGTCTATAAATAGCCTCCATTCTGATGCGTTATATGGCAGGCCCAAGGATTCGATTAGCCCCTCAACATTGCAGCAGTACACTAAAGAAGAGGTATTTTCATGCACTGCAAAAAACTTGCGGAATTCTTCCTCTCATTTCCTATACCAGGAGAATGTTGTTCCCAGAGCCAGCAAGTTGTCCTCTCGAAGTTGTGAGCCCAAGATCTCGGCAGCTAATTTGGAAAGTCCTAAATCCCTGGTAAGATCATTAAGTTTGGCCTGGTTGAGAGGCCTCGGCTCATTTGAAGCGGTATTTTGAGGTATATACGACTGGGACTGGTCATTGATTCATCATCAGAATCATCAAAGTCCAGGGTTTGAGGTGGGTCGGGTATTGGAATTCCAGGACCATGGGGTACAGGTCTCATAGCAGAAGGAATGTCAGGGTATACAACAATGTGTTTATTATTCTTGTTAACTCCTGAAAATAAAAACACAGAAACATGGATATAAAACTTGCATATGAAATAGAAGAAGCATTCAGACTGGCGGCTCGTGAGGGAAGGCTGCAGTCTGTAAGATATGAAATAGGTCGATGGAGTCTGTATATTTTCTTTCTTTTTCATTCATATTTTCCCTTCGGGGACAATATGAATGAAAAAGAAAGAAAATATACAATCATTGTAAATGTAACTTGTATAACAATATGTATGTGTAAATGTATTTTCTATAACAATATGTATATGTAAATGTATGATTACCATTATGGTGAATATTATGCTATATATGGTGAATATTACATTATGGTGAATATTATGTCAAGTTTCATACGAGGATTTCAAAATATTTAAGAAAAATAAATTTATAAGCCCACCTTGGAGGTTTGTCATGCAGAAATAGCAATCTGTCATGTGATCCTTTCCTTCTCTCCAAATCATGGGAATTCCAAAAGGCAAAGATTTCGCTCTGCCTTTGCTCCATCTTCTCAAATTTTCAATGCACGTCTTGCAGGACATATGAGGTGCGAAATTTTTGTCCTGGTCCCCTAGCTTAATTCCAAAGTATGCTCTATACATTGTCTTCACAAATTTAGTGATTTGGGACTGGTTATTTGGCATGGTAACCGTCCCACATATGTAGCAGAATCTATTGGGATCATTTTTACACGCTCTATTCATTATGAAATATTTTATCTATATGCCTGAAAAGTAAAAAAAGATATTATACAAGTGAAACAAGTGATGATAGATGTTACTGTTCCAATTCCGCTTTGACAAAATCACGAAAAATTCTATTTTACTTATGAGGCCATAGCCGGATAACCTGAGCTGATTGAGAAAAACGGATTGCAGATTCAAAACAGCAGGAAAAACTCTAATAATCACTTACAAAACCCTTGACAGCAAAATTGATGCATACCAGTCTAGCCTAATCAAATATACCAGTAAGGTAAGTGAATTTATTAAAATAGCAAAACCTTAAAAAGTAAAAACTCACATTAAACAATAAAAATTAATACTATGTTCAAGACACTAGATTCACAAGTTTAAATCAAATTTTCGTCCATTGTGATGGATAAAAAGAAGCATCTCCCCTCACTTTGGTAGCAAAGTACTTCTTTTTTCTTCAAAAATATTTCCGTATTCGGAAAAAATTCTTTCTGAGAAAACTGAAGATGCTGGTGTCACTAGCCATTTTAGAGCAATTTTCTTGAGAGATGGAAAGGATTCTTCATTTTTCCAAATTTCAAGTGGAGATAGTTGTCTGTCTGATATGGTTTTTTTTGCATATTGCTCAATTTCCTCTGCTATTTCTGCAAATGAAGCCATGTTGCGGCTTTTTTTTAAACTTTTTCTCACCAGGTATCTTTTCTGAATTTTCTTGTGTTAGTTTCTGAAACAAGCAGAGAGTGGATCATCATCAAACTTTGCTTTTTTTCTTCCTATTGAGGAGGAAGAAGAATTAGAATCGTCGCTGCTGTGAGCCTGTTCTTCAAAATATTTATCTCTAATTTTCTCTAGGTTGTTTATTTCATTTATTTCTTCATTTAACCATGTCATAATATTTTCCTTTTGTTGATCTTTCAAAAACAAAAATTTAAATCGTGGATCAATGACAGTTGCTAGAGCATACTTCCGATTTGTTAAGACATTTAGACACTTTCTTTTTTCATTGCTTTCATTGGCAAAAAATCTTGACTGCAATGACTTCAACAGTTCATCTTTTGTAGTTTGGACTCCTTGATCATCCTGGCCAATTTTTGAAAGAAACCTTTCAAGCGCGCACATATTTGGGATAACAGTAGAGAGTAAACTATATTCTGTACTCATTTCTTGGGTGAGTTTAAAAAATGGCTGTAAAAGCTTTAAAAGATTTTCAATCAAGTGCCACTCATTAGATGAAATAACAAGTAATTCACTATGATCAGCAAGGTATATTTGAACTGATTTTTTCAACTTAACCATACGTTCTAGCATCAAATAAGATGAGTTCCAGTGCGTTAAAACATCTTGTACCAATAGAAGAGGAACATGACCCTGTTGTGTTTGGAGAGCTTTAAATTCAGAAGTAGCCAGTGGGGAGTGGTTAAAATGTGTCACTAAACATTGACACTTTGCCAAAAGATCTTTTATAGATCGTTGAGCCCATTAATGCATCATTCACCACTAGCTGTAGCAAATGAATTGAACAGTGAACAGAAGGTATTTCCACAAGGTCACATCCCAAAGCTATGTTAGAAGCTCCATCTCTGACCAATATATTACGCCTTGATCTGTCAATATTCCATGATTGCCACATAGATTGCAATTTGTCCGCTACATTAATTCCTGTATGCAATCCTGAAAAATGAGCTGAATGCAATACTGCATTACAATGAGTGTAGTCATTCATGATCCAATGACCTGACAAGGAAATGAATGATTCATTTGAAGAAGAGCAGGTCCAAATATCGGAAGTGAAGCTAATGTATTTCCCTTCTTTCAATTTATTCATAACAATTTCTTTGAGTTCTTCATAGATTTTGGGTATGACTTTGTCTGAAAAATATGTTCGATTTGGTAGCAAATACCTTGGCTGTACGTGGGCCATCAGTCCTATAAAGCCATCTTGTTCAACTAAACTAAAAGGATGGTTGTCCAATGCCATCATTAATCCTATCTTTTTATGTAAAGCTTGAGCTTTTGAGTCATTTATATCCCGTATTTTCTTAAAGGAAAAACTTTCTTCTAACGTGAGTTGCTTTTCTATGGCAACTAATTTTTTCTCCTTCGGAGCCATTGAGGTGGTCGCTATAGGTTGATTTTAATTTTCAGATGATTTGTTAAGTTGAGACACTTCTTTATATACTTTTGAATGCAGCATCTTTGCATGATTGTGCAAAGGTTTTGTGCTATAGCACCTAGCACCCAATTTCTCTGATCCCCTTTTAATCTGTTTGGAACATAGGGAGCAAATAGCTATCGTTGGAGTAGTCTCATGTATTGTAAATATTTTCCAAATAAAACTAGCCATTTTAGGGGGTAAATAATGTTAAAATATTGCTGTAAGCCTGTAACTAATACTAACTAGCTATATAGCTATATGATTTAGGCAATGAAACATCCTGAAAAGGATAAAATATAGGTAATTAGTAGAGTTATTGAAAGATAGCTATAATTTACATCAAATAGTGATTAAAATTTGATAGTATAGTCAATTAGTCAAGTAATAGCTAAATAATATATAAAAAATTATGAATTATTTGAATGGTATTATCCGGTATCCGGCTGGATATTTTTTTTTATTATCTGGCTATCCGGTATCCAGCCGGATAGTAAAAAATACTATCCGGCACACCCCTAGTTTGTTGGAAACATAGTGAATTGTGTAATACTGAGAAGGATCTATTAGTAAATTTCATGAAAAAGAATCCTTTTAAATGGCCTGAACAAGAGGACGTTTGCTGGATTCCATTCCAACATGTTTTGTGTTCAATTGAACCACCTACAGTTGCTGGGAAAATGGGGAGACAGTACAAGTTATCAAATGATTGTTTATCTAAAATTGAAGAGTATTTAAAAAAAGCCTAAGTAACTACAGACCTGTATCAAGCTGAATAATAAATTGCCAATTTATGGCTGTGAGGCCATGGAGTGTTGAAGACAATCAGACTTAAAGCCTGAGTACAATAACAAATTCCTGAGTCAGTGTCTAAACATAAGAGTTAAGCTATATATAAGTTTACATAAAACAACACACATTAAAAAAAGAATATGACTTATAGCCAATAATTCACATGCTTAAAAACTCAGGAATTCATTATTGTATATAGCTAAGTACTGTACACTTGTATTAAGGAAAGTAATACAACAAAGCTACTTAAATTTAAGGTTTGTACTGAAAATGGTGGTTACTGCTAGTTTATCTGTACTAACTGCATAATTTAAATTACTAGGAAGTGCTTAAAGAGCAGTAGAACACGGTTCTACATGATTTACTTAGGTAGATCCAAGTATTGAGCCTACAAGCTGGTCCATCTGTTGTGTTAACTGCAAATGTAGTAATAAAATAATCTAGGTATATATTGTCTTTTTTATGAGTAGAACTTATTTAGATAATTTAACATTTGTGAATTAACTTACCAAGTAATAAAATGGAAGTAAAATTACAATTCAATGTTGTAAAAAGAAATTTAAACATTTCAAAATTTTTCACAAAAAGTACTTTTCTTTGAATAGCCAAAACTATATGAAGGAGTTGTTGAGATCTATTCCTTAATATATGTTTTTGTACACATGTGTATCTTTCTTTACTAGAAGTATCAACTCCCTGACTAATTTCAGACACCTTTATATTAAGCCCCAAAGTTGATGTTAATTTTGCAAATTTTGTGAAAATATAAACTTTTGGAAATTTTTAAAAATAGAAATAAATCCTTTTTTGGTTATTTTTTTATTTCACTCATAAATTTACAACCCATAGAGACTATTAGGAGTATTAAAACAGCTGTGATTGATGTAGAACTAAAACTTTTGAAAATGGTAGTCATAAAAGTGGGAGGAATTGATGCAAGCTTCAAAATGGAGCCATGTTTAAGCCCTTGTAACTCAGAAACTATTTGTTCCACAGCCTTTTAGCTTGCACAATTGAAAAGCCCACCAGAAGTTGTATTGGCATGATAAATTTGAAGCTTCTACTCCTATTAGAAGACACTTTTCAAGGCCTCTCAAAATGAAGGCATTGGCCAATCAAGCCCAACATGGGCATTTTTTGTCGAAGGTGGGGGCCATTTAAGCGACCATAAAATTAAACGTTTTTGACTGAGGAAGCTAAAATTTTAGATTTAAGCTATTGAATGGTGTATGAATCAACCCTGAAAATTTGAAGAAAATTGGAGATGGTCACCCGACCAACTTTCTGAAATCTGTACCAGTTGAGCTGGAATGACTCATAAGACTTATGAATTTCAAATTTTATGCAGTGTAAATAAATCATTTACATATTATGTGATATTTTTTTCTACTTAAATATACAGTATTTGTAATAATAATAATTTCCAAAAGATAAAATATTTGTAATATGAATAATATTCTAAGAATGACATATCCAATATGCAGTTATGCCCATGAAACTTCTATGTTTTGTGGACCATATGTCAGCTGTGGTACAGATATACTGCTGCTTAGAAAGTGTTGCAGAGATTTTCTCACAAACAGAGGATGTCATGTCATTTAATCTGCGACCAAGTGAGCATCTTGATAAAACTTCAAGTCCTGGAGCAATAGCTGTAATAAAAATTATTGACTATAAGTCCAAATGAAGAAATCATAAAATATTAGCTGGTAGCTACAATGGAATGACTACACCACCAAAAACAATACATCATTTAGATGTAGCACAGAAAAGGGGTCTTTGTGTCATGACTAGAGACTGGATTTTGCCTTTTTTGCCTTTTTTATTCCTGTTTATAGATTCATAGGCTTCTTTTAGAGAAATCCATTTTGGGAGCGTGGGATGTATATAATTGTTATAGTGCCTATAAACACCTATTTTGATGGTCAGTGCCTAATTTTAAAATACGTGCTTATATATGCCTTTTTTAATTTTATTGTACTAAGTAAAGCAAAATAACTCATTTTTTAAAAACTTGTAGGCCTAAATAGGGCAGGTGATGGAATATATATATATATATATATATATATATATATATAATATATATATATATATATATATATATATCCCCGCAAGGGGGTTCTAAGCTCGTGCTCTTGAGTGCTCTTTGTGCTCGTTTGTACGTGCTTGTTCCTGGAGGTTTCACGTGCGCCCTCCCGGCCCTAGCACCCAAGGATGATGGGCTCGACCCTGCAGTCCTTGTCATCCTTGGTCTTTTTCCACTTCGACTGTCCCCTCTACTCTTTCTTTTTCCTCTGTCTTTCCTCTCACTTTTTCTTTGTCTTTCCGCTGAGATATGCCCTTTTAAATAGAGGCGAATCGGTTCTTCCCCAACTTAAAAAAAAGAAATATATATATATATATATGAGAAATATTTATGATGAATAAAACCACGAAGGAAAGGAAACACAAAATGGTGCTCAAGCGCTTTCGTCTTATGACATCCTCAGGAACACTGAAGTACATAAAAAGGTTAAGCCTATATATAGGTTACAGAAAGAAAAAATAAAAAATAAATAACATACACATATATATATATATATATTTTTTTTTTTTTTTAGTTCAGGAAGAACCGATTCGCCTCTATTTAAAGGGCATATCTCAGCGGAAAAACAAAAAAAGTGAGAGGAAAGACAGAGGAAAAAGAAAGGGTGGAGGGGACAGTCGAAGTGGAAAAAGACCAAGGACTGCAGGGTCGAGCCCCATCATCCTTGGGTGCTAGGGCCGGGAGGGCGCACGTGAAACCTCCAGGAACAAGCACGTACAAACGAGCACAAAGAGCACTCAAGAGCACGAGCTTAGAACCCCCTTGCGGGGATATATATATATATATATACACATGCATATCTATATATACAAATACATACATACATACATACATACATATACAATAAACAGAGAAGTAAAAATAAAAAATAAAAAATTAAAACCTTAAAGGATTACCAGTGAGGCGTACAGATTTGTAAGGAAAAATATCGATTTTTAGCACAAGATCAAATGGATTATAAAAATACAAATTTATACTGGAACTCTGCCCGGGTTTTAACACACTGCTGCCTATGGTCAGGTTTCGATATATATAAAAAAATAAAATGCAAATTAAAAGTTAATAAAGTAGAAGACAAGTTTACCAAAGATTTAATGTTTTACCCTTCTTATCTAAATCTGTTTTAAAGGAATTCAAAATAACAGGATCGAGTTGAAAAAGACCTTTGCTTATGTTGAAGTTATTTGAAAGTTGGATAATGGCAGACTCAAGAATATTTCTATTAACAATGTTGCTTGAATGGAATAAAACTGAAGCATTATTCCAATCAATACAGTGGGCTAACTCTGACAAATGGACAAAAAGGGCACTGGACAACTGTCCTGTTCTAACGGAATATTGATGCTGTTTTATACGTGTGTGCAAATCCTTTCCCGTCTGACCTATGTAAAAGGAATCACATTGTTTACAACCAATTTATAGATAATGCCTGAATTATTGGTAGGCTATTTTTTACTATGATATTTTTCACAATATTGTTATATGAAAATACTACATTAATATCCAAAAGTTTAAGTACATTAGCAATGCCTAAAAAGCCCGGGAAAAATGGAAGTACAAGTACTAAAATATTTTTTGACAAAGTACGAGTGTTAATATTGACACGATAGAAAGTTCGTTTTGCCTTGTTGAGACAAGATTCCATAAACGCAGATGGATAACACAAATCACTTCCAATACCGTTGATTTTTTCCAATTCGGCATCGATGTATTCCGGACTGGCGATCCTAAGGGCGCGGAGAAACATTGATGAAAATATGGCCTTCTTAGTCGGGGTATCATGTCCCGAGTAAAAGTGTACGTAGGACAAATTGTTTGTCGTTTTCCGATAGATACTAAACTTAAAACCTGGGCTTCCCCTATGTACACGCACATCCAAAAATGGGATTGAATTGTCTTGCTCAACTTCTAAAGTAAACTTAATGGAGGGGACTTGATCATTTAACTGAAGGAGGAAGCTATCCAGGTCACGATTCATGGGCCGTACACTTTTCGCCCTGAGTGGCAAAAAGTATTGGTACGTCTCTGATGTGAAAACAAATTTGTTTACAAATTACATGCTATATCTTGCATGTAAATATATTATATAAATTATAATAAATATACATTAGATTTTACTCACCTTTGTGTTCTTTCAAATTAGAACAAGTAGATATATCAGCACTGAGAACAACTTGTTCTTTATTAGGGCACAAGAGACAGAGGCACTTTAAAGCATTGCCGTTCCTTCTAACGATTGAGAAAAACTTCTTCGATGTAATAAGCTGTGATTTTACCCAACTATGTGCCGAAACATCTTCGAGGAACTCAGATCGTGTCATCATCCTTCAAAGAAGCTGACGACGAAAGGTATTCCATGTTTAACAACTTTAAACAAAGGAGATGCACACCGCACGAGTGCTACACTATAACTGAGCTCTACCGGCAACAAGATGGATGCAACGTGACAAGGACTGAACAAGTTCTAACAAGTATGAACTGTATGATACGCCGCTGAAAGATGTATTTGTACTCTTCACACACAAAAAACAGTATGTAACGAGTAATGGAAATTCTCGTTACTTTTGCTAAAATTATTACGGGTGTTACCATTACATCGTTACATTAGAAATCTTGCTAAGGCGATACTGATACTCGTTACAAAAGTAACGCCTGTTACTTAAGCTGTTACATGTACCATGGTACTGCCCATCTCTGGCTACCTACAATGACTGGGAAAAGTGTCAAAACTTAGGATGTGGGTTCCCCATACATTGCCACCAGACAACTGTAGAGATTGTGTCATTTGCTCTTCATTGCATTCTCTACAACTTCGAGCACTGTTTCTGAATCTACTCATTACTGGAGATGAAAAATGGTTGCTTTATCACAATGTTAAGCATCATTGACAGTGGGTTAGTGCTGGGGAATCTGCTACACCACAGCCAAGAAGACATCTGCACCCCAGGAAAGTTTTGCTGTGTGTTTGGTGGGATATTCAAGGACTCGCAGAGGCATACTGAAAGGGAGGGCAACAGGGGCGATGCCCCCCCCACCTTGAACTAATAAATTATTTTGATTATTTTTATATATTTAATTACATTATTATTTTTATTTTATTATTAATTATTATTTTGATCATTTTTACGTATTTAATTTACATATTCAATTAAATATTTTGCATATTTAATTTCATGCAGCAATTGAAAAATGTTAGCTAGCTTTCTAGCAATTTTGTGTTTCACGAGTATTGCGTAATTTTTCATGGCACCTGGCAACTGCAGTTTATCTATTTTTGCTTACATTCACTTAAATATTTAGTTTGTGAACTTTCTAAGTTTTGATAATTTTATGTATTGATTAAAACTGTGTGTGTGAATGTGTGTGTGTGTGTGTGTGTGTGTGTGTGTGTGTGTGACAGTGGCAACTCCAGCTCTTCAAGTCTACATATGAGCCGACATTTAAATGCATGACAATAACTTAAGATTATCAATAAAATAAATAAATACATACCTCGGTAAAAAAAATTATTTGAATTTTATTTACTTGAATATAAAGTCCAAGCATCTTGGTTTTAAAGCAAATTCCTTTAATATTTGGTCATGTAATTCCTTTTTGCTTTCTAAATCAATAAGTATTTCTTTTTCAATTGAAATCCTAGCCAGGGATGAGAGCTGTTCTTGGGCCATTGTGTTTCTTAAATATGATCTAATTCAATCAAGAACAGAGAAACTTCTTTCATTTGAAACAGAAGTTACAGGTATGGTAAGGAGGAGCTGAATCAGCTTTGTGGTTTCTGACATCGCAGACAATAATCCTAGTTCGTGAAAGACTTCTAAAATTTCATTTGCAGATTCGCATTTTCTAAAGTCACTGTCACGATAAAGATATTTTAATTTGTTAACTAAGGATTTGGAGTTAATTACATTTGGATATTTAGTTTGTAAAATATTAAGAATAATTATAATAATAAAAATAAATCAGATTATTTAAGAAAAGTGAACAACCTCACATTGTGGCAAAAATGAAACTGCACCGCCACCCAAGGCAGTTGAAGGCATGCTTATTGAAACGTAAAAAGTTACCATGTATCACCAGAATTAAAAATTGTGCCTCTACAAGGCTGAAGGATATAAGCCTGAGTTGAAATGTTTTTTCTTTATAAAAAAAATTAATAGGAGGAAAAACATATTTTATTTAATGAGAATTAGGAGGACTGTTATATAACCGTATGCAAGCAAATAATTATTCATTAAAAGAACTTTAAATATATGATATTACTTACACTTTCTCAGGCATAATGTCTTGCGCCTGAGTAAAGGATCTTGAAAGATTACACAAAAACTTAATGTCTCAATATAGTTTTTTATAGGTAGTAAGGGTATCTAAATGCACTCAAAATTTGCTTGTGTGATGAAGGCTAGACAGAAAAATAGTAACATACTACCAGCCAAAAACCATTTTTACAATTTGTATTTAAAACTTTTTTTAAAACTTAAATCTATAAATACACAATTTTATCTCACACTTCTCCTTGCCCCTTGTCTCTCGGGCTCAGCCTGAGAAGCCCGAGTGCAGGAGTTGCCACTGGTGTGTGATCATGTGTGAAGTATGTTTGATCTCAAACATGTAACCAATAAATGAAATGAAACATTAAGTACGTTATTTTTAAAATTTGGTATTCAGTTTTTTACATATTTTAAAATTGTTTGAAAGTTTTCATTTAATTTACAATTTTTCACATTGTATTGCACACACAAAATTTTGTGTGGATTTTGTTTGGATTTTTTATTTCATTATAATGGACTTTAATGTTATGGTTAGTAATAATTCCTATTTCTATTTGTAACTTTGTAGAGTACTATTTGCAGATGTCACAGGACTAAAGATAATGGACCGTTATAAATTTTTCAAAAGAAAAAATGTTCAAATTGACTAGTTCTACAGAGCATGATGATCAAAGTACCATTAATCCCAGTAAAATTGCTAGGTTACAACAGGATGAGAATGAAAGTGAAAACATTTTGGCACCTTCGGCGCTAGCTCTTGCCTCCCCTACTACTAAAAATCTAAAATGGCTTAGGATCCCAAAAACTCTTAATCCAGTCCTGAGAATAATTTTCTTTTATAAAGGTAACAATCCAAGGAAATGCTTAATCTTGAAATTAGCACTTTTTTATTATGTTAATACAAATCTGAGCATCCTATTTGTGGTTTGCATTGAATATTATGTTACTAATCAAATTTTTATCATAATTTTTTATAATATAATTTTTATATTTTTATTCATAATGTCTTAGCAGTAGCTAGTTAGTCATCTCTAACTGAACGATAAGCTCATTATGAATGTACATAAAAATTATTTATCTCTATTTCAATTATACTTCTATGATTAGTTCCAAGTTCAGCCCCCCCCAAGCAAATTTCTGGGTATGCCTCTGTCAAGGAGTGGTTTATTTTGAACTGTTGCAGCCCAATCAAACCATTACAGCCAAAGTCTACTGTCAGCAACTTCAAAAATTGAGTGCTATATTGCAAACAAAATGTCCTCCTTTGGCCAATTGCAAGGGTGTTGTGTTTCAACAGGACAACGTGTGTCCATATACTGCTTGAATCACTACTGCCAAAATTGAATGGCTTGTTTGGGAAAAAATTCCACATCCTCCATATTCACCAGACATTACACCATCAGATTACCACCTATTCAGAAGTTTTCAAAACTATCTTGATGGGAAAGTACTTGAAAGTTTCAAGGCTATCAACATTGCCCCCCTCTGAGTTTTTTGTTTCTAAACTGAAGGAATTTTATCAACATGGAATGAAATGCTTGTAGAGAGGTGGAGAGAGTCATAGAAAGTGAAGAAAAATATGTAATTGATTAAAATTTATTTTGATGTAGTTTTAGTTTCCTTTGGAAATAGAGGTAAATAAATGACATTACTTATGGAATGACCTGGTTGTGTGTGTGTGTGTTGTGTGTGTGTGTGTGTGTGTGTGTGTGTGTGTGTGTGTGTGTGTGTGTGTGTGTGCGTGCGTGTGTGTGTGTGAGAAATAATTTTCACATGAATAATATTTATGAAAATAACCACAAAGGAAAAGGGAAACTCAGAATGGTGCTCAAGTGCTTTCATCTAATGACATCCACAGGAACACTGAGGATGTCATTAGACAAAAGTGCTTGAGCACCATTCTGTTACATTTTTCCTTCATGGTTATTTTCATCATATATATAAATAAATTACCAGTCAATGCCTTGACAATCTAAAGCAGTGGTTCTTAAACCCTTTTGCCCCATGCCCCCCCCCTACAAGTTGACTTCTGACCCATCATCCCCCTGATGTTCAAGTGCATTAACTAATATTGCAGTTCATTAAATTTATTTGACATAAAAAAACTGAAACGGAGATCTTCCATTTACAATTTTATTTCATATGGTACATTATAAAGATAGCTGTTGTGCAACACAATTCTAAGAACATTTACAGAGGTAATACAATCAAGTGCTCATGATTAACCCATTAATGCTGGAAGTTTTAAAAATGAATTCTTTGCTTTGGTTTTGACCTTTTAGACTTTGTTAAATATGATTATAGCATTTTCAACATTTTTCTTCAATTTTTCAATTAACACTACCTACTAAATATAGTAAGTTTGGCAGATACAGATATGAGTTACAGGCTTATAAAAATGGTTGCTTTCTCAAAATATTATTGTATTTAGATCATCAAACATGTATAAAACATCAAACTGGGTTACATACTGTAAAGTGGGGCTATTGGGCCTGGTTTTTTTTATATTATTGCAAGATTACAAAAAGACATGCTGCACAATTCAGAGTTTTATTTCACCATTAAGTAGATTGTTGCTGGGGCTGTGCATGATATAAAAGAAATTAAAATAACTTTAACAGTAAATGAACAAGACCATAAATAGGACCCGGGCCCATTTGCCTGACAAAATGGGGCTAATGGGCCAAGAGGTCAAAATATGGCTTTAAAGTAGCAGAGCTGAAACAAATGGTTCCAGAAAAACAAAATGTGACAATAGAATACCTTTAACACAGTACGCTGTAAATAAGACTCTAGTAAACAGAAAATACCACTCTTTAATTAATTAATTCTTCCTTAATAATTTTTTGTTTTATTAGTATCTGTATATGGTATAATTATTTCTCTTGCAATACAAATGGTTTTAGTCATATTATAGAAATAAAATAATATATTTGTTTCCTGAATATTAACCTAGCCTGGTAGTGGGCCTGCCCACTACAATATCACCCAGACCCAATAACCCTGAGGGTTCTATTTAAACCCACAATTGGTAGACAAAGTTAAAACTTCATTGATGGCTACCTTATTATATCTGTAGTTTATACAAAAAAATTACATACATAGCTATTTTCCTTCATGTTGCACTGATGCCATATTTCCCATGATCCAGAAAGTGAAAATTAAAAAAAAACCACTTAGAGAGAAATATGCTCCTGCAAATTCTTAAAAACTGTTAAGATGCACGTTATTTCTTAAGTAATTATTAAGGATTCAAATGCATATCTAAAAACATAAATAAAAAATAATTTCTTCATAACATAGCATAATAAACCAATCAAATTAGGGTAGGCCCAATTACCTGAATCTATGGTATCATTCATTTTAAAGCATTTAATAAGTTATTTTTTTGAAGGACACCTAAGAAAACACTGTTCTTAAAGAAATAAACATAGCAGGCTGTTGATTTGTTTGAAATAAAAACTATTATTTGGAACATAAAAAAAATGCATATTCATGAATCATATAACCTTTCAACCTTTCCAATGTTCCGTGCAATGATTCCTCATTTCATGAAGGTCAAGCTTGTCACCCCTCCTCTCGAGTTGGCCTGGTGAAGTAGTGAGTTGGTTTCTTGTACTTTCCACCTCATATAACCAGGTACGCCTGGCTCATTGGAGATTGTTCTGAGCCAGGCATCTAATCTTCTTTTGAAGATGTCCACTGCAACACACTCTTGTTCCTTAGTAGTAGGGCAGCTAAACAAGTTGAAGTGGACAATCCGGACAAAAGTACCAAACTTTCCCTACTTGTATATTTTGGACCAACAATTAAAAATATCCCCGGAACCACCTTCAGAGACCATTACTTGGCCGCCATATTGGATTTCAAGATGGCCGCCATAGACAAAATGGAATTTCTGATATAAGTTTCAATAGAGAATTCCCTTGGCATGTTTGGCATCAAACTATATGTTTTTTGGCATGATCAGATCAATAAAACACTTAAGCTGATCAGAAGTATGTTTACTGCAGAAATCACACTTCGTACAACATATACAGTGAAAATCGTGAATATTTTAACACAAAAACCATGTTCAAGAAAACCATGTTTAAGAAAAATCAACGAAACTATAACAATTGAAGATTTCACCCACCAAAAAGTAGACCTTTAGCTCTATAACTGAATGTGGGAGAGGAAAATTGGCAAAATATGTGCATTTTAAAAAATGAAATTCTACAAAGGTCAAAATGCTACCCTTTCATATTTGCATAATTTTCATGCATTATTCGTGGTTCTATAGTAAACTTGTATTAACAACATTTGTAGAGTAAGGGCAGGGCTATTAAATGGGCACCATAAAATGGAAATATCTTGGCATTTAGCATTGCAATGCCTACTTTCCCAACTCACCCCCTGTCCCGAACTGTCCCAACTCACTCATCTTCTTGATCGGTGTATGAATTGACCTTGTACAATCTGTGACAACTTCTTTGTAGTATCGGCTATATTGCTCCTTACCCAAATCCTTTATAGTTCTCACTGTATGGACCACAGATTCATCCATGACATTCCTTGTGTCTAAGGCCAGTAACTCATTCCCATTATCACAAAATGGATTTCCCATATCACGGAAGACTTCAACGAGATTAGAAACATGATCCTTGAATCTTCTCTGTGTAGATAGTCCTTCTTCGTGGTGGAAGTTGTTGTCTTCAGTTTCTGGAAGGTTTTCGTCTTCATATTCAGTAATCAATCTGGCTTGTTCTGGCCCTGCTACCATCCACTTCTTGAATGCCACTGGATTCTCAGTCAGACCCACCGCGCCTCCTGAACCTTTGACTTTCTCATTGTTTTGTTCATGCGTTTGGTCTAAAGGCATGGCTGAGAATCTCTTCTTGGTCTTGTGTACTACCCAGTGTCCATTTCGTGAAAACTCATTCATAACTGGCTGAGGGAGATTCTTCATGTCCCGGATGTGGAGTGGAAGCCAACGTGCGTAATTCTGGTGGTCAAGAGCAAAGAACCAGGGAACTACTTTCTTCAAGCTTTCTACATACAATGGAGTCTCCTGCACGATGTGATCGTATGAATATGAGGCCGTCTATCTCCATCTGAAGAATTGTCTCCCAGTATTGGAATGTTGGACTGACCTGAACCATCTTCCACTCTTCCTTTGTCTTGTCATCATAGGGACCAACAGTTTCCATAAAGGCTTCATGCTGCAGCTTTGCCAATGTCAAAGCTGTTACCTGGTGAGCATGTCTGGTTCTTGTAAGATGAGAGGCTTTAAGAAATGAGTCAACAGTTCCTGCCGAAGCAATGCCTGCTTGTGTCAAGGCATTTGTCCACCCAGATCCCTCTAGATAATCTCCATACATTCTGCACATGGCCATCTCTGTATGTAGACCTCCAAACATGACGATGACCTTGTCTTCTCCGTGGGTGTCTGGCCACTTCCACTGAATGAATTTACCAAGGGCATATAGGGGTGCATCGAATGCAACAACTGGTATTTGCCCGGGGTTAAGGAATTCAGTAGCAGACCGAACAACATTCATTCCATGCTTGATCATCGCTGGAGTAGTGGCCTTTTCATGGAATAAGGGAAGGAGGTAGGAAAGGGTTTTCATTTGATCTTCATCTTGTTCTTGCCTTGTAGCGTGGTATGCTGACCATGATATAACATCACCCTTCCCTATCGTGTCTTTCTCCAAGATCCTGAACGCTTCTTTCATCCACTCCTTTTCCTGGAAACATGCTTCATGGTAGTGTCCCTCAATAGGGTCAGACACATTAGACAACTTCAGGACTTCTACCTTGGTTTTGTCCATTGCAACAGCTGGTACAATTGAGTAGGACATGAGTAACTCCAAGTCCTTTGAACCTAGAGAAGGTAGCACAAGATCACCTTGTTTGGTTCCACAGTTTGAGACAGTTGGGAACTGAAACAGACTAATCCCTGTACCATGAAATGATCCAACGGCAGTTGTACTAGATGGGTTGTAATCCAGATTGTCAAGTGCCCCAACAATAAATGGTCCATGACGAAACTGAGATAGTACAACCACTCCTTTGGTCTTGAAGTTCTGGCACACTGCTGTTGCAAGTTGGCTTTCGACTTGAAGAATTCGGTCATAACACTCACTGAGACCCAATTCATATAGTTGTGTAATTAATGATTTTGACCGAATTTCAGTATGAATTTTCAGACCAAGATACAGAGGCAATGGTGGTTCTCTTTCCAAAGAATGGCGAACCTTAGATGATGTATGCTTGGTTCCTAAAATTAAAAAGGATAAGTTGCAAGACTGAGAGTTGCAGGGGAGTCTTCTGGTGTTTGGTCCTTCACATCAGCACCATTTGTGATCATAGATATAAGGGTTTTCAAGGTTGTAGGTACCAATTCCTGTTGACAACCAGATGGAAAGGCACCTGCAAACTTGAATCCAGTAAAGTTGATAATTTCCTTGCGTATGATTCTAGCAGCTTTTGCAAGAATCATAGTATCTCCTTCAAAATTCTGTCTATTTGTCTCTCTGAGCATTTCCTGAATTCCCTGCTGAAAAACTAAGATTTTGTTCTTGCCATCACTCACTTCCTGGGCATATGGGAAATACTCCAGAATCTTCTCTCTGAATCGTCCTCTGTTCATTTCCTTATTAATACCTAAGTCCCGAAGTCTTTTTTGATACAGATCAAATAGCACAGAAAACTTCATTTAAAAGATTCCTTCTTCCACGCAATTTTCTACATGGTTAACGACCTCAACTATTGCCTTTGCTTTCATCAAGTTTTCTTCATAGCCTTCTTCCTTGCTCTGTTTTTGTCTCAAAAGTGATTCAATGGCCATGAGATCATCACCACCTATTCTAGACATTAGTTCTGTGTCACTGAGTTCTGTAGCCATCATTCGTAAATTGACGTCAGCGCCAAATGTACTGAATTCGTGAAGATGCCCATGTGTTTGTTGACAAAACACACAAGTTGCTTTGTCCATAGGATGCTGCTGAACCCGCTTCCCCGTAGATGAACTGGTTTCACCTTCATCCGCCCTTTCTCTCTTTTTTGTAGCCCTTTCAAGCTTTTCTTTACTAAATTTAACATGGTATGACTTGTGCCACACAGCTTTATTCTGAACCAGATCTTCAACAGTCACCTCTTCATTGAAAAGAAGAGGAACTGGTAGTCTTCCAAGATTCTTGAATGCGTTGACATTCTCCATAAATGTTGCATATGCTTCAGTTTTTTTACCACTCACAGCATTGAGTGGACATTTAAGAGTCTCACCTTTGCTCTCTTGACAAACCATGCATTTGCTCCAATCCATGTTCACAAATCACCTGCAAAACAGAAAAGCACATATTATATAGTTATATTATTAAATATTTTACATTAAATAAACATTTAAGGGTAATTCTGATTATTTTATAGCAATCCTGGCATCGAAATATGTAGGTTTAGGGACTATTTATTTACAATTACTCCTCACAATAGTTTGTTGATTTCTAGCTGGCAGCCATCTTGGATTTCCAAAATGGCAGCCAAATAGGGTTGTGCGTCTTGGTTAGTGTTGCAACCCAAAAAAAAACGTTTTTTTTATAAAAAAAAACACCAATAAAAAAAAACGTTTTTTTTTTGTTTTTTTTATATTAGCTAATTCTGTTGTGTATATATACTAGTGTATATATACTGAAGTCTTCTGGGATAAACTGGATGGATCTTTGAAGTTGTTGAAGCTGGTTTCTGATGCTATCACTGCAGTAGAAGGGGACAACAAATACCTCTCTATTGTACCAAAGATATTTAATGACCTTCAACAATCCTTCGAGAAGAATCTCTCCTCGAGCCCAATTCTGAAGAGCGAAGAAGATTGTTTTAAGGGAATTATTCCTAAATGGAGAAAGTTTCTTCTTAGAAGTATCCACCTGGCAGCAAATCATCTTGATCCTCGCTACAAAGGATGCCACATCTCTGGAGAAGAAATAGTAAGTTGTTGATTTTACAACTAGCACCGAATATTGATTTATGTTCTTATTTTGCAGACATTCATTATCTATTATTTGATATTATTTTATATTTAATGTGTTACAAATTGTATTTCAGGTGGATGCCATGGAAGTCATACAAGAGATATCTGTAGCTGTTCCATCTGTGGATGATAGCAAGACATTGGGAGAGTTAGCTGACTACCGATCAAAAGAGAATATCTTTGCAAAGCCTTTTGTCTGGAAGGCAGCTGCACAGGCGAATCCAACAAGCTGGTGGAATGGAATTTGTGGTTCGACCCAGCTCTCCAAGGTTGCAGCAAATATTCTCAACCTGCCCCCAACTAGTGCTGCTGTGGAACGCTCTTTCAGTCACCACTCATGGATCCACTCAGTCAAATGGAACCGACTGACAACTGATAGAGCATCTAAGCTAGTTTTCATCGCTCATAACCATGCTTTGGGTGATCACAATGAACCACAAGACCATGAATCTGAAGCAGGTGCTCAGCAGAAGCAAAACATGTCCCAGACAACTCTCCAAGCACAAGAATGGCCATCATTAAGCAGAGAGTATGATCATGAAGGGAATGAAATGTTCTATTCAGAGTCTGAAGCAGAGTCTGAAAACTCAATGTATGATGAATGACTCTCTGTGACTCCTCAAATGATGAATGATGATGAAAAAAATGTTGAAAGTGTATTTTTTTTAGTTAATTAATATAAATTTACAATGGATTTTATAATTGGGCTTGTGTCTGGAGTCTTTTTAGGGGCAGTGTCAACCTTTATTAAAAGGAAAAATAATGAAAAATGGATTTAAACCTTTTTTGTTTTCGTTACTCCTTGAAATCAATGTTACAATGAGAACAACATACGTGTACTTTTGTTTCAAAATAAAGAAGGGATAATATCTATATACCAATTTTATAAAAAAAACAAAAAAAAACATAAACGTTTTTTTTTGTAAAAAAAAAAACACGATTAAAAAAAAATAATTTTTTTTGCAACACTAGTCTTGGTTCCAGGGAAAAATTGGTAGCTAAGGTCCTGAACAACATTTGAGCCAAGTTTGGTGCTTTTGTCCAGAATGTCCACTTACTTCAAAAATCAGGGTCTAAGCTACTGCACTATAGGTCTTTGGGCAGCTGATTAAACAGTTGGTCCTCTCACAACAAAATTTTCTTCTTTCAGGGTTAAGGATGTTCCCTGTCTTGCCTTTAATTTGGGAACATAAGTCTTCCTTTTCTATTTTCCACTGTTGTTTATATATCATACATTGAAATAAGTAATATTATGCAATAAATCATATGATATATATGTATATAGTGAACCTGTATTTATATATAAATTATTGTAAATGATGATGAGCTACAAAACATTTGATGCAAAGTGCAACACCACATTTGACACACCCTTGAGAAGGACATGATTTGCATTCCTTCAGTGCACATTTCCAGGATTATTATCCCAAGTGGTTGAACTAGATGGCCTATATTGTCATAGCACACATCAGAGATGACCCTAGATGAAACTTGGTTTGCCAACTGTGAGCCATGGCTCCACTTTTTGTAGGTATGATTGCACAATATACCATCTAAAGCACAGTAATGAATTACCTTTTTCATCAGATTTATGCAGCAACCAACTGTTTTGAATGGTGGCATTGATCATCCATGTAAATATAGGCCACTACTTTTTCATCCTGATCGAGACACGATAACAGTTGATGTTCTGGTTCATTCTATCCATTTCTCCCATGTACGTATTGTAGTCATGAATCATAAATGGTTGGTTTACTTGTATTTTTTCCTTTTCCTTTGCTGACCAACAGGAGACCTGTAGAGGGTATGCAGATGAGACATTAGAAACTACTGTGACTGTAGCATTGTCCTTCTACTGGACAAGCAACATATTATTATTGTCTCTCATAAGCAGTATCCATTTCTCCTCTTTGCTCCTTCATATCTTCTGTTAATTTTAGAGGACACCTACTTGGATTTGATTGTCTCTAATGGTTCCAGTGGCTCCATAATTCAAATCGCGCAAATAACTCGCGAATGGTAATTCAGTAAAATAGTTGTTGAAGTATAATCATAGAGGAAGATTTCTAATATGATCTGGGAGCTTGTCCAAGAGAAGGAGCAATGTTGAATCCCCTTTACTGAATTTCTCTTCATATCCACTATTTGATTCAGGTGAAGAACCTTGGTAAATATCAAAGATGGTAAGATATCGATGTTGTGAATTCATGCACCAAGCTTTGAAACCAAACCTTATTGGTTTATTGCAGATGCATTGCTTGCATCAATGCCTTCCAAAATATTCAGTCATTGACTCATCAAGGTTTAAATGCTGATTCATTGGGTAAGCCTGGGCAAATTTTGAATTCAAGTGGTTAATGAGAGGTTGAACCTTTGCCAATTTGCTACTTTGTCAGTTGTTGTTGGTTAGCTGATCAGCCCACCCTGATTGAGCAAGCTGGTGGCACACACGTAACCAATCACCCTCTCTGGAGTGGCCCAGAGGTTCAGCACACTAGTGATGTTGTGTTGTGTTCTATGTTGTGCTAGAGCAGTACAGTCTGTCATAATGTGTTCAATTGTTTGTGGTGTGTCCTGGCACAGGTGTCATCTGTGGAGTTCTCTAGTCTGTTTTTATATGTCTGTAAGTTGGGGTGATGTCCACATTGGAGTCGTGCTAAGTTAACTCGATTCGATCTGCTCAGGCTGGTCTCTGACCTGTCAATGGGTGGTAGCTTCACATCTAGGACCGCATTTGGACTGAGTTGTGTCAGTGCTTTGTGGGTTAGGTGTGTGTGTGTGTGTGTGTGTTTTTTTTTTTCTGTACTGTGTGATGTCTGGGGCATGGTATGGAATGGAGTATTTGGTTATAATGTTTATCTGGTGTTACCTGTGTGTGCAGGTGTTCTATTGGTGGTGTTTGAGTACATCCTGTAATCAATGCCGTATTAAGGATTTTTGGGCTCTGGGGCCAAAATATTCTTCAGGTCCCTCAACAAGACATCAAGTCATGTAAATTAATAAAATCATTTATTTTGAAATCAAATAATGCAAGTTTACAGAAATACCAAGCTGCTACAATTCCACAACTACAAGTCCACTACTAATCTACCAAAGTTGGTCACAAAATCATCCACCACCAGTATACAAAAGTTTTTTGAGCCGTTTCATATCACTAAATTTTCCAATCACAAGCTCAATATTTAAATTCTGCAAAATATTTTTTCCTATGCATAACAATGACAGACTTTGCAACTTCTTTTAGGTTAGCATTTGATGTTTAACATTTTTAATCATGCTCATATGAGAAAAAGAATGCTCCGCAGTTGCATTTGACATCATCAAACACAAATAAATGTGATAAGCAATGAAAGCATTTGGGAAAACAGCCCTCAATTTGTGAATTTCCTGTAGTACTCCTAATGGGTGAGTGTCAGCTAAAGCGTTTTGTTTGACAAACAGTACGAAATGCTGAAACTCAAATGGGAAGCTGTCCTAAAAATCATTTGGGTACCGTAATGGACTAGCCAGATTTTTTGTTGCTTTTGATGCTTCCTTTGAAGTTAGTTGAGAGGTATTGTTGAGCATTTAAAATTTATCATTGATATCATTATAAACATTGGCCCCAAAAACAGCTGGGCCCTGGGGCCTGGCCCCCCCCTCTTAATACGCCACTGCCTGCAATGATACAGTGTGTGTTGTTTTGTATTGTCTGTAAGGTGTTTGTGTGTGTTTGAGATAATGGGTGCCCAGCATGGGCTAGCATAGTCCATAACTGAGTGAATATATTGTTTGTATATGAATGATGATGTTTCTTGCTGGTGTCTAAAGTTTGTGTCTGTTAGTACCCTAAGCATGTTAAGTCTTGACGTACATTTGTTTTTAATGTCCTGAATGTGGTTTACAAAAGATAATGATGTGTTGTATGTGACCCCAAGTATTTTGGTCCTGTGAGTGTGTGGAATGTTGGTATTTAGTGTAAGCTGTGGAGTTCTTTTGTGTTGCTTGTTAGCAAGGTGACGGTTAATTTTGTGGGTGCTACTTTGAGTCTATTGTGTATGAGTCAGTCTTGTATACTGTTTATGTATGTTTGTAGGTTATTTGTAGTGGTGTCGATGTTGTGGGTGGATGTTAGAGTGATGTCATCTGCATATGATGATAAGGTAAGCTTGTTATCTATGGATGTTGGAATGTCATGCATGTGTAAGTTGAAGTGTGTTGGTGAGAGAACAGAGCCTTGAGGAACCCTGTTCGGAAAAAGGTTGTTTTTGGATGACTTGCCATTAAATGTGACATGTGAGTATCTTCCTGAAAGATAGTTGCTCAGCCACCTTTTGGTGTTATTGTGCATGTTTGTGTTGAGTATTTTGTTTATGAGAGGGAAGTGTGGGATAGCATCAAATGCTTTACTAATGTCTGTTGTTGCTAATAGTGTATGTTGAGCTGGTTGTCTGGAGTTGATGCCATCCATGATGTGCTGCATGAGGTTAGTGAGTAATGTTGTGGTGAGGTCTGAATCCATGTTGAGTAGGTGATAGTGGTATGTGTGGGTTGGTGATTTGTAAGATTAGTCTTTGTTACTTTGGAAGGTGTGTTTAGTAAAGTAAACTGTGTCAGTGAAGTGGAGATACTGAAGTATCTCTTCAAATCACTCTTGACATTGCAATAGCAATGAATTGCACTCTTACATTATCGTGTACTGACCAGTACATTCAATAACTTGGCAATGGGTGGTAGGTACCTGAAAGAGGAATAATTCCAAAGGGTACCCTAAGCTCATTGACAGAAACATCGAATTCCATATTATTCTTTTCTCAAGCATACGTGCATGACTTTGGCAATCTTACTCATAATTTCATCAAAAATATATGTACTAGAATATCTTGGTTGGAGATTTCCCCTTGGTCTACTACTGATGGTAATCTGTGGTAATGAGGCTGATTGACAAAAAATAAAAATAAATTTTTGTGGCTCCATTTGTATTTTGACACCATCTTTTTGATTGGGATTCTGTAGTAAAATCTTCTTGTACTATTCCCTCTGTCGCTTTACTGTCAGCACCTTTCCTTCTGTGCATTCTTCGCCTGTTAGAAACCTTCCATCTTTGAGACCAGCTTCGGCAGAGGCCATCAGTTACCTGGCATTGAGGTTGTCTAAGAATCCTTCATCTTCATCCCCTGAATCCTCGTCAGAATCAATGTTCATATCTGGTGGGGCTGTGTATATAGTATCAGGCTCTTCACCTTCCTCCTCTAAATAATCCAATAGATCTTTCACAGTCAGTTTGAAAATGGAAAGCAGATACAAAACAATTAGGTCATAGTGAGTATATATATATATATATATTTTTTTAAAGTTCGGGAAGAACCGATTCGCCTCTATTTAAAAGGGCATATCTCGGTGGAAAAACAAAGAAAAAGTGAGAGGAAAGACAGAGGAAAAAGAAAGGGTGGAGGGGACAGTCGAAGTGGAAAAAGACCAAGGACTGCAGGGTCGAGCCCCATCATCCTTGGGTGCTAGGGCCGGGAGGGCGCACGTGAAACCTCCAGGAACAAGCACGTACAAACGAGCACAAAGAGCACTCAAGAGCACGAGCTTAGAACCCCCTTGCGGGGATATATATATATATATATATATATATATATATATATATATATATATATATATATATATATATATATTAGGGTGCATTAAACGCCCCATGATTTTCGAAACGTTGTTGGATTTTAATGTCTATTCCCTCAAATGTTACACTTGTTGGTAGAAGTATGTATGCAAAAAATAAATCAAATCGGAGGTGGTCCTGGGTGGCCACCGGCCACTTTTTATATTTAGTAGTGATGCACCGAATATTCGGCAAATATTCGGTATTACTTATAATACTAATATACAAATATTCGGTATTACTATACTTACATTGATTGAAAGTTGAAAATGTATAAAACACAACGCCAATGTCACTACTCCAACTTTGCTCGTTTCCGCAAATTTGGCCTCGCTTTGCGGTCACATTCAACCACTTGAAGAAGATTTTGGAAGTGGTCTTCTCCTCTTGCAGCTGAGACAAAATCAGTTGTGAGCTTTACTGCTCTCTCCGCAGGGTCATTCACAACATTTAACCCATCCACAATGGACTTGGCTGCCTTGAAGTGGTCATTGTTCTGCCAATTGTCAACATCCTCTGTTAGGAAGGTCATATCCAGGTGAAGAAGGTTCACTGTAAACCACGAGTCCTCGTTCACAAGATCAGCCAGGGTTGTCACTTCTGTAATTTTTGGAAATGACGGTTTGCCATATCCAGAACCGTAGCGGTGTTTTGGAGTGCTTGGCATTTCATCTGGTTGTATGGCCAGTAACACATCTGCAAGGGCACGACGCTCCTTTTGAGGTACTGCATTGCTGAACAGTGCCAAAACAACCAGTTCTGGGGTTAAATACCACAAATGTCTATCAAAGGCTTTCACAGCGCTGACTGAAATGATTGAGTTGACAGCTTTATAGTTGAGCAGAGTCTTGTATAAGCACAAATCAAACCATGGGGCATTTGAAGCAGACTGACATATGAGACACCAATCACAATAAATATAAACAACAAAAACAACAAACTCCTTCAGTTTTTCCTGTTGATGTTGTTTTGTTACAGTTCCTCGAGGTAGTACAGAAATTTGCTCTTCAAGTAGGCATATTTTGATGGAATAAAGAATCTTTGACATCCACCTTGCTTTATGCATGGCCCCAGGTCTGTGGAGTGTTCCTTGTTTTGTGACATCATCATCGAGGACTACCTGGCAGAGTTGTGCCATTTCCTTGTAGTCTTCCCTACAGTATGAAGCGCTTGTGCGGATTGTGCTTAAAACCTTGTTTTTGCAGGATAAAAGCAGTTGTTGTGCATCGTCATTGTACATTGAAATGTCAATTTTGGTTAAACTTTCATCCTTTGCATGCGATATGCATTCCCAATTCTTCTGGAATCTTTGGAACAAAGATGCTTCTGGAGACTTTGATGTCTCAATTTTGAGAGCGTCAAACACATGATCCAGGATTACCTCTCCAACATGATGGCGACATGCACACCACAGAAGAGCACGGTCCAGTTTTGATTGAATGGTAACACAGGCAGCTGTAACGTGTCCAGTGTTTGATGCTGTTGTGTCAAAACATAAGTTGACAACTGACTGTTTGCACTTCCATGAATGTAGAAACGTGTAAGTGTGCTCGGCAATGATGTCACCTGATGACATATCACTTCCACAAGGATATCTAGCCACTCCCAGTAGCTTTACATCAGTGGCATTCCCAACCAACACTGGCAATCTTTCTTCCTTGCCATTCTTGTTTGTGAGCGTATGCATCTGCTTGCCATCCCAGTGAAGTGTTGCAGCTGTTGGGGCGATCCAATTTTCTCGAATATCTTTGGCGATAGCACTTGTTATTGATCGTCGAGCCTTATCAGCAGTTGAATACGACTTGGCCACACGACGTGGATCACCTCCTGCCTCTTGAATTACAGCTTCGGTGAGCACAGCCTGTTGAACAGGAGTTATGTTTAGTCGAGTAGCAACAGACACGACTGAAGGCCTTTTCAGAATATCATGAGGAATAAAGGCAGACGTACCTGCATATGTTGATCTGTGGTGACTACGCTTCCTTTGAAGCTCTGGAATCGCCTCTTCTTCAGTTTCTTCCAAGCTATCTGCAGCGGCACTATCATCAGAGCATACAGAACTTTTCATCTCTTGTACACTGGATGATTCATGACGTTCTCGTCTTGAAGCTTCCGCTAAGATGCGTTTTTCTTTTCTACGATCTTTATCAGCTTTCTTCTTGTCAACACTACCAAATGAGGCTACTCTGATTTCATTGACTCTAAAAATGCTCTATCTTCCTCATTCTTAATGTTTGTCATTGCATCTTTTGTCCATACACCAAAGGTCTTATCAAGACGTTCATTCATGGATTGCAACTTAGCCAAAGTGTTTGGAGATTCTCTGCGAGAAACAGGTATTTGACGCAATTTGTTATTGTCATTAAGAAGGTCAAGTATTAGTTTGCAGCATTGATGGTCTGAAAGCATAGGAATATTTGCTTTAGTGTAGAATGTTTTCAGCTGGATAGGGACTATGCTGGCAGATTTCCATTTGAGTGGCTGTGTTTGTTTGCCTTCACATATTTCTTTCTGGATGTGCCACATCACGCATCGAAGAACCTGCCGGCAAGTTGGGAGGCGGACTCCTGTCAATGTACCATCTCCTTCTGTAAGAGCATTGCCAAGACCAAAAATGGCACTTGCTAATCTGGTCTTCTTAGCTTCCATTGTTACAGCTTCCATTGTTTCTGAAAGACAATAAAGGATATTATTAGACTATAAGTGAAGTTTCGTTTATGGTACATGTTTTATGTAAATCACCCCTTTAGGGTGCATCAAACGCCCTTAGGTTCTTGGATTTTAATGTCTATTCTCTCAAATGTTATGTAAATCACCCCTTAGCAACTCTATATTAAAAGAAACAATGTAAGTAGTCAACTGGTTGGTAAATAAAAAAAATAATAGATATTTTTACATAGCGCGGCCCCCGAAAATTGCCGCGAAAATATAAAAGTGACCGGTGGCCACCCAGGACCACCTCCGATTTAATTAATTTTTGGCATACACACTTCTAGCAACAAGTGTAACATTTGAGAGAATAGACATTAAAATCCAAGAACCTAAGGGCGTTTGATGCACCCTAATATATATATATATAATATATTATATATATATATATATATATATATATAATATATATGGTCATCCCATAAGTAATGTCATTTTTTACGATAGATTAAGTTTAAACTAGTGCTACTCAGTTTAAGCATAAATTTTCCGAAGGTTATATTATTGCAGTGGCGGCGTAGGCCGTAGTCCCCAAGTATCTGTTTTGTTGAACCACCCAGCACCTTTTCACGTTTCTGGGTTCGGAATAGTCAAGAGACTGGGCAAAGATGTAATCTCCTCTGGTATCTAGGAAGCCTCTCTGGTCAGTGGTTTATTTCCAGATTATTCAGGTCTGACTCGCACATTAACTGTAAAGGACTTCCCCTAGTGCAGGTGTCGCAATCTGACTCTCCACTGAGTAGGAGACCCAACTGCTCAGGGTCCAAGAAAGGGCTAGAATTCAAAGGTAGACCTAATAGAAGTAAACTACTCAGGTTTTTCTCTTTATTATATCTGAAATAAACAACTATTCAGTGTGACAGTATAAACATAACAAAAGGACTGGCAATGGATCGCACTTGGCAAAACACCTGGAACCCCAATAACCCTTAGTGAGATTTGGCAGAAAGGATAGAAAACAAGTGGGAGACAAGTACCGGAAATGACTTGCACAGAATGTTAACCCTTGTCCCAGCCTAGCTACCCTCCAAATTTGACCCCCCCCCTTTTATGACCTGAGTTCAAATTCCTTTATTGGCTGGCTAGTTAGTGGGGTTAGGGTCACAGGCCTGATTTCAGGGCAGATCCAGTGGCCAACAGTGGTTGACACAAACTGCGTAGCTCCCACTGGATGGGATCCACAATCCAAGCCTGATGAATCTGGACCACGCGAGTTGAATCCCAACTGGTTGCCTAGACAACACAAGATTATTAGTTACATGCACCAAGCACCATTAATCACAATAATAACAACATAACAGGCAATTAACCACAAACATTAACTGGAATCATGACTTCATAATTGATCACTGGAAAACATAATTTACTCATGAAATCAAAGCACATAAATAATAAATAACCAACATAAAAAATAATAACTATAAACATTGACAATTATGGCAAACCTATCTCTCATGAGTTAATCAACCTATAATCAGTGCCAAACAAGCATGGGCAAAAACCTAACTCTGGAATATGACTGGTGACCTATAATGATAATTGGTTCTCTAGCTGGTTACATGACAGGGTGGCAAACCTATCTATACTCAGTCACAGTTTCAACAACCTATATATATGTCTACTTTAATAATAATAATTAACCATGATAATGATGGTGAAATACAAATGACAACACCACAATAACTGGGATAAAGATTATGAACAAATCTATTATACTCTAGCCAAGGATTACAAAGACCTCACCTTTAAAGGCTTTCCACACTTCCTTGGCTTCCAACAGGACACGTCAGTTTACTGACTGTGTTATACTAACTAAACTCCTGCGGGAGAGAAAAACTTGTGAGAAGAACCAGATAGGACTTGAAAATTAGGGTGAGGTTTTTTTTTGAAAAACTCCACAACCCCCAAAAGGGGAATTTGAAAATCAAGGGGGGGTTGTGAGAAACTTCACAACCCCCACATTCCTAACCCCCTAAGAAAAAACTCCTCTCACAATTCTTTCTTCCTTCATGGTCCATAACAGGATAATGCATCTCTTGACAATCTAAACATGGGAGTATACATTATAAAAGTTATTGCATCAAAACCATGCTGACCCTCCCAGTTAGTTAACCTACACTTACATTAAAACTCATTAGTACCACAAATTATTACAGACTTATCTAATAACAATTGCTTTACTCAAACTGGCCAATTATAACAGAGGGAAAAACCATTTACATAACTAGGTCAACTTAGCAAAATGCCCAAATCTCATTATTACAGTAATCCATTTGGTACCACTAACATTGTACATTAATTCCAGAATATTGTAGCTACCACTAAACCTTATACATTACTTCCAAATATGTACATGGTAAATACTGGCATTTTCTTTTTTTAGCACCACTTTTGTTTCACTTAATCTACACATTGTTCACTGGTATCATCACCTTGCTTTCTGGCACAACCTACAGTTTCCACCCAGAAATCCTCCAACCCCCTTTTTGGGTCACAACATTCACTGTGTTTTCCTTGCTTGATTCACTTCACTGTCTCTATTTCCCTTGACACGGGATCAAGAGACCAGGACCCATGAATTTGACTGTAGTGTTCTTCCCACATTATACCATGGGGAAAATCTGACTAATAACCCCTTTGTTCATCCACCACTCCAGCCAGGTGTATTCACTCAAATCGTCTAGGAATTCAAGTTGGGAGTTTTTTTTTTTTTTTTTTTTTTTTAACCAGAGTATCAGTAGGAACAGTGAAGAAGAAAAGAAGGAAAACCAAATCAAGGCTAGAAGTGCCACCATATTCCTGTCAAAGGAAACCAAATGAAAGAAAAGAATGAGCCAAATCTTCACTCTAACCCCCTTTTTCTTTTTTTCAAACGACTAGAATGTCAATTAGTAGCAAGTCAGTAGCATTGCATCATTCCATATCTTTCCCTCAGAGGTTTATCCAGGCTGCTTACTCCCCTAGAACAAGTAATTATTGACCCCTTCAGAACAAAAGGTTCACTAACTACCCCTCCCCTGGTTATACACCCAAGATAAAGCAGAAATCAATGAATAATCTATTCTTACATCCCTTTCGAGTGCTGAGTACATTGGGTCTCCTCTCACAGGAAAGAAAAACCCCAAATCTAGTTATCTTAGGGTGTATTTTATAACAGATTTACCCACAATACTTCACTTCAGTTTACTCTGTTGCCTCTGATTCTGTACTCAAGGGTCTGTGGTTGTACATTTGGTAAGTCTGCAGGATTGCCACAGGAGTGTGTGAATGGCCGGTTGAGCCCTGACTGGGGTAAGTTAAGTTTCTCTGATCGTGAAGTCTTGGTCTCAGCTTGGAAATGACGATGATGGCTAGTCCAGGCACGAACCTTTTGTCTATACTCATTTAGTATCTCCTGACGTGGTGAATCCTGAATGCACAGGGCTAAAACTAACACGGCAAGACTGAGATTGAGGGACTTGAGGTGAGCCAGGCATGGAATCAGTGAACCCAAGGAATGAATTCTCCAGAGTACTCAATGCATCATTAGCTAGGTCTAGCGACTGTTGTACAAGTCTCAATGATTGCTGGGCCAATTTTAATCCATCCAATGGAGCATCGTCTTCCAGTGTGTCCATATGTTCATGCGGATCTGTCACATTACCCTGGACCTCAGTTTCCCCAGACTCATTTTCAGAACCAGCACCCCACAACTGATTTTCTTGTAAGGGGGATATGGTTTGGGGACTCATGAGGCAAGACTCACTAATGGGAGTACTGGTGAAAATTGATTCTAATGACCCTACCAAAATCGGAGAGTTCTCATAACCAAGTGAAGGTATATCATTACCTTCTGACTCCTGTATAGTTCAAAAAACTTGCTCCCCCACTGGAAAAGCCCCAGCCTGAATCTCCTTAATGGGTGTCTGAAAATCTGTCTCCTCCCCCGAATGCTGAGTAACTGGAGGCACATCTCCACAGTTTAGCTCCACTGGCGGACACCCTTCCATTCCAACAGTTGTCTCAGCACTAAAATTACTGGTCCCAGCATACTCCCAATACTCTACCAAAGGGTCTCTACAGGTAATACTTTGTCGCGCATTCAAGAGTGTATTCAACCGGTGATATTTCTCTGAAGAAGAGTTCCTCATCTGTATCCGAAGCACTGGTCCCATCACTGGAGTTCCCCATGAAAGCTACCCGGGATTCCACTTCAGGGGTACCAAAGCCCTCAAAGGAATATTCAGGGCCATCATCTAACTCACCCCTATGCCAGGGAAAGGGTATGTGTGCGGCAATTGATGGTAAGTCCGGGATCCAGGTCTCAGGCGTCTCAGGTACTTTCTGCAATTCCTGTTCTCTCCTATGCTTCTGTAGATATTTTGGGGGTTCATGCCAGGCCTTCAAATGGGTATGATGAGCTTTTATAACTCAGGGGGGTGCCCTCAACAGTTGATGTAGTCAATTCATAGGATACTCCATTACTGTGTACTTGACTAACCTTCTGAGGACCAGTATACTTGGGGGAGAACTTCCGTGAGGTGCTCTGGTCACTGGTAATGGGGTCATTCTCTGTCAGATCAACCAGTGCCTAACACCCTCATCTCTCAGATTTTGCTGAAATTTGGTTTATAGGGAGTTTGTGGGCCCTGAATCCATTTCTGAAATTATAAGGTCAATCCGACCAACGGTTCAAGAGATATGACCTCGGGAAATTTGAGGTCACTTGCGAGGTCACTAACATTTGGCGACCCATAACTTGGGTAATAATGGTCACAATTATATAAAAGTATATATATTTAGAATCAGAAAACGACAAGGAATCCAAATATGCAAGTTGTAGAACTCTAGGTTGAAAAATAAAAAAGTTACACTGTAACCAAAATTTGAGGTCACGATTTGACCTCTGGGGTATCAAATGAGAATTTTTTTTTTAAATGTAAAAAATGAAGGCATAGGCATTGGCTATTAGAATCAGCAAAAAAAAGTTTGTTTATGTTAGTATTTTTCATGTAACTAACATATAAGTGAACACCATATTCATAAGTTGTGCGTCAATTCTACCTATTTTTTCACACTTAAGCTCATAATTTGACCTATAGAAATTAAAATTACATTTTTTTATAGATATAAAAATAAAGGCAAAAAATGTAAAATTGTATTTCACTGCTAATCTACACTGGCAATAATAGTTATAATAGTGAAAGGGGAAGACCTACTTAGAGGATTCATGTGCTAGCCTAATACAGTACAATTTTTGCATGCTCGATGCTCTCATCAATTTCTTTTTGTGGAAAAATGTATTGAATTCTGCTGCCTCCTCTTAGGGTAGGACAACTCATTACAGTTAATATATGATGTCCTGGCACTGCACATGAATCCTTGTTTGATGGATAATAATATGCACTTGATCCTGATGACCCAGAGGGATGTAGAAAGTTCACAGTGAAATCATCAAACTCTTCACAATATTCTCCACAATTCCATACCAAACTTGCATGTCATAAATGCAGCCAACATACTCTCTGGTTTGACACATTTTAGGTTACCAAGCATTGCAGGTTCATTAGTAAAATGACTTTTCCTTATTCTTTTCTTTTCTCCAATGCCACTTGAAATGGATACACCATCAGTTCTTCCTTGTTTAGGGGAACAAATCTATGATATTTCTGAGTTCCAGGAATAGCCCTACTATCCTTGAATCGATGTTCCAACCGTTCTTCTGCATCTTTCAAATCAGCTGTAGTTACAAAGAAAAAATTTATCTTCTTGCTCAAGTTTTCTTCACAAAACTGAAACATGTGTTCTGGTGTAGAATTTTCCTCTCTGTAGTTCTCTGCAAACTGGCACGAGCAGTAGCTCTTTTCACTGTTCCTCCAATCCCATCACATGCATTTTTGTCATGGGATGTAGCAAAGAAGTGCCATTCACAAGACAGACCAAAATCCTCTTCATGGTAACAGAGATTTGTGAAGTTGTATCTGTTCTTATATTGGCCAGCACATCCATCTGAGAAATAGTGCACCTTCTTCAATTGTGGGCATCTGAATTTAACATAAGCTTCAATATGAATGAGTAAACCATTATAGTGTTGTGTTTTAGTGATGCAGATAAGAAACAGACACTAAAATGGCTAAGTTCCTGGTCTGCAGATGATCTATAATAGATGACAAAAGGGTGAACTGTACACTGTGAATTGTCCCAGTGAAACCCTTAGGCAGCATCCTGGACAATGAAAGAATAATTCTCAGAGAAATCACCTACTATAACTACTCGCTCTGAGGTGGTAGTGTTTCTTTCAACTGCTTGAAGTACTGTGATTGTTGCTGAGCAACAAAGTGATGACGAACCATGCGGGATATTTTCATGCTTAGGGATGATAAGTATTCATGAAGTGGCTCCACCTTATCAACCATTGTACAACGGTCAACAGTCACCCATTGCTTGTAAGATATTTCATTTGGAGCTGATTTCACACTGTCAAGTAACTCAAGAAAATCCAGGACACCCTCTTCTCTTGGGCAATCATTGCAAAGTTGCATCATGCAAGTTCTCTTTCTGTACTGCAGACACTGTAATCCATAAGATCCTTGTATGAAAGACCTCTTTCTCCCAATGCAGCCAGCTGCAATTTGGATTTTGATGGTATGTGCAGACACAGACAGAATGAGTCCCACCACTACCGGCAAGCACACAATATGATGGCCGTAATTTTGCAAATGTGGAAAATCCTATTTTGGGATTCTTTCATCATTTTTATATAGTTCAAACATCTCTTAAATTCCTGAGGACCAATTTTTTGCACCTTCATTGCACCTTCAGCACTGATAACTTTCACGCAATCCTTTTGGCCAGGACACATACGACTAACCTCTTCTGACTCATAGAATCTTCTAACTATATCTTTGTGTTCTTCAGATATCACTTTTCCTTTGCTCATTAGTGGAATCTTCGGAAGGATTCCATGTTCTGATTTAAGTGAATGGCTTCTTTTCACCATGTATGTTGTAGTTTGAAAGAAACTAGCTGTTTTTTCAATTGTGTATGGTGAGAGTGTCAATATTTGTAGTTTGTGATGGTGACATTTGCTCTCCAGGAATGACTGTTTCAATTCATTCATTAATTTGTCTAGATGTTTTTCAGATTTAGTTTCAGGTTTTGAAGTATCACTTACCTCCTCGGTAATTTGAACACCATAACTGAGTTCTAGCCTCTCCTTCAGGTGTTTCTGAGCAGATGATAGCTTACACGAGCCTTGCGCTTTTTCTGGCTTAATGACAGCCCTTCTGAAAAGAACAGAAAAAAAGGTTTCACACACCTGAATATTAGTAATTAAATATTAATTATAGTACCTTAAATGCTATATAATTGGCTATATAGTAGATCAAACAGACCTTGTAGTAAAGTATAAGTTATTATATTAATTTATTACTTACTTTTTTTAACTGGTGTTTGGTCCAGAAATGCTAGAACTGGTTCAACTGAAGTTGAAGGATTTTCCTTTATCAAGCAATCACTGTCATTGTCCAGATCTTGAATTGAAGAGATGTTACTCAAGCCATGATAGTAGATGATTCATTTGAATCCTGCTCAGACTCGTTGTTTTCAGTGGTACTAAGTATAGTGGGGTTTTTCATTATCAGTGTCCAGCAGTTCACACACAACAATGAGTCTTTTTTCACTCTTCCAGCACATTTTTCAACAAGTACATCAGTCACTTTTCTAAGATTGATTGTTATGCGTTTTTCTTGTGTTTTTGAATAGGGTCCTGGCAGTATTTCAAGTGCCGAACCATTGTATTTTGATCTGTAAAGATATAGGATTTACAATTAGGTAATATATATTTTTTAGAAAATATATAGCTATACACACTTAATATTTTAGGCCTTGATAGTCTCTGAGGCTCATTAAAACACCATACCCACCGCCACCAGCCACCCACAGTGCTGGCTGGAACTGTACTAACCTGTAGACAAGGAATTTTGCAACTATCTGTGTTGATTCTGCACTTAGACAAGTAGCAACATGTTTCAACAGGTTTGTTTAGGCTACATGTGAGCTTAGTCTTCCCCTTTCACTATTATAACTATTATTGCCAGTGTAGATTAGCAGTGAAATACAATTTTTATTAAATTCTTGGAGCTTGAGGTCAAATTGATAGCTAAGATATAAAAATTCCTTGAAATGACAAGCAATTTATAAATATGGTGTTCACTTATAAGTTAGTTACATGAAAAGTACCAACATAAACAAACTTTTTATGATTGTTTCTATTAGTCAAGAACTCTGACTTTGTTTTTTATATCTATAAAAAATGTAATTTTAATTTCTATAGGTCAAATTATGAGCTTAAGTGTGAAAAAATAGGTAGAATTGACGCACAACTTATGAATATGGTGTTCACTTATATGTTAGCTACATGAAAAATACCAACATAAACAAATTTTTTTTTGCTGATTCTAATAGCCAATGCCTATGCCTTCATTTTTTACATTTAAAAAAAGAATTCTCATTTGATACCCCAGAGGTCAAATCGTGACCTCAAATTTTGGTTATAGTGTAACTTTTTTATTTTTCAAACTAGAGTTCTAAAACTTGCATATTTGGATTCCTTGTCGTTTTCTGATTCTAAATATATATACTTTTATATAATTATGACAATTATTACCCAAGTTATGGCTCGCCAAATGTTAGTAACCTCGCGAGTGACCTCAAATTGCCTGAGGTCATATCTCTTGAACCATTGGTCGGATTGACCTTATAATTTCAGAAATGGATTCAGGGCTCACAAACTCCCTATAAACCAAATTTCAGCAAAATATGAGAGATGAGGGTGTTAATTTCAATTTTTTTTGGTTGATCTGACAGAGAATGACCCAATGATCTTCTTAACTACTTTCTGGCCAACCTGGAAGGGTGCAAACTGTGGATGGCCCTCCTTCCATATTTCTCGCAATTGAGGGGGAACAACTACAGTAGCAATATTCTGGTGACGTTGTTCCAAGAGACAGTCAGCGGGGGTGGTCTTTATTTCAGCATGGAAGGTATTGTTACACTGGTCAACACTCATTTTATTGCCAATCATATTAGAGTGATTTTGGAGTAACTTTGTGGTGCTGATTCCGAATATGACATTGGTTTTGCTAGATTGGCTCTAATTTATGAGATAATTGGTACCCCATTGAAACACGTAAAAATGCAAAAAACTTAATGTTCAGGCGGAGCCTACTTAGAAATCGCATTGAAATTGTCTCAAATCATACAAAAGTAAACACATGAAATACATAATGGCATTTTATTCGGTCTCACCATCTAGAATGTTCCGTAGTTTCCCATATGCACGCATTATGGTTACGTTTCCTATTAATTGAGGGTATTCATTATCTCAAGAACTAGAGCCAAATCGGAAAAACTACTTTCATTTTGGAATTCAACAACCCCAAAATACCCTAAATTCGTACGAATTTCCTTGGCAATGAAAATAAATTTTTTTTTGTTGACCTGTGTTATAGGTAATCACAGCTGTTAGCTGTTACCAGATTTGTATCCCATTCCGCTCTTGTTTGTCCCAAGCTTCTCAAGAACTCTCCAATTGTTCTATTTACACGTTCAACAGCACCATTGCTAGCAGGCTTAAGTGGACTAGTATAAACAAGCATAATCCCATAGTGATCAAGGAACTCGTGGAACTCCTCCGAACGGAATTCAGGCCCATTGTCTGTCAGGAGCCTCTGAGGAATTCTTAACAAGTTGGGGAACATATCATGCTCCATCAACTGGATAATGGTAGATGACCTTTTTGTTCTTAATGGGTGAGCCACAACCCACTTGTTTAAATGGTCAACCATCACCAGACAACCAAGGTACCCTAGCTGAGTGCGTGGGAAAACCACAATATCTAATTCAAAAGGATGTTCAGTTTTTATCTTCAAGGTTGGTGGGATGATAGGCTGACTAGCTACTTTATACAACTGACAGGTTTCACAGGTAATACAGATGTCACTAGCTACTTTATACAAATCCGGGTGCCACACAAACAGTCGCAACGCTTCCACCAACTTATTACGCCCAATATGTGCCATTTCCATGTGGAAACTGAGGGCCATATCCACGAGCAATGTGGAAGGTACTACACAGCTAATATACCCAGTCCTACTTTGATGTACTATCACCCCACTCCTTAACTGTAATTCCCGCCAGTTCCGCTTAAACGGCCTCAAGGCAGGTTTTCCCTCTGGTAGGGGCTTTGACTGGGCCAATAGCCCATGCACCTGTCGCAACAATCGGTTCCGTTTTTGCATTAGAATCACTGATTCTGAGTCAAGCAACTCTCTTCACTATCCACTTCTTGCCTTCCTCAAATACTGAACCCAACTCTGGCTCCTCTGCTTCGATGTCTGGTACCTCTTCCTCCATGCATGCTGCCTCCTCTAGCGCCTCTACTCCAAAACATTCCACTAACTCTGGGTCTCCATATGACCATGCAGCTACATCAAACTTCATTTCAATGTCAGCCATAATTAGATAGTTTGAACCTAACAAGAAACAGTACGGGAGACTATTCTCTGGGGCTACTGCAAAAGGTAGTTGGATCTTTTCATCTCTACCCTGAATAGTCAATTTTACTAGTCCTTGACAGGGTACCAATTTCACACCAATCCCAGTCAAGATTATCTGGCAAGGCTGTACTCTTGACCACTGACTCGGATACTAAGCTAATCTCTGCTCCTGAATCCAACATAGCACAGTAATTGACTGCACCCAACTGTACCCAAGTCCAAGCAACGGGTCCTCCCTGGTGTCCACAAGTGACCCTTTCACCCCTGGCTTCCCGATCTGGATTCTGCAGTAACAAATTCCCTTCACACTGCTCTATATCACTTTTTCCCGCTACCTCCTGGCCAGTTTCCTGCTCCATAGTGTCCACCTGTTCCACCATCAACTCTGCTGGCTCAGCAAACCACTTGTGTGCTATCAGTGGATTGTAATGTACTCCAGATATACACTGCAAATGGACCCTTCTTTCTGGGGTATCAGGGACAGTTACATCCATAACGTACACAACTGGCTTTACACCATAGTGAACCCAAACCCTCAAGGAATAACAATGGCTTGCGGCTAACAGTACTTCTGGAGTTACCAACACTCCAGGTTGTCTCATCATCTTCAGGTCTTTTATGCGGGGGCATTATTTGACAAGCGATACCTCTTGGGAAAGGTGATCAATTCATCCATCAGCTCTCTCCGTAATTCCAATGGGTGTTGGGGAGGATTCCAAGGTGGCCCATGCTCGTAATGATGATCCTGCAACACTTGTACTAGGCTAATAAACAACGAATCACCACCTCCATCAACTTTCATGAGTACTCGCAGTCCAGGTGGTAAGCGATTAGTGAGGTGTTCTGTCTCTCCAGTTGGTCACTCCCAGCAGGTGTATTCGTGACAATGCATCTGCAGCTCCATTCTCAGTCCCAGGGCGATACCGAATTTCAAACTCAAAGTCAGCGAGATCTTCATAAGTTCGGGCCAATCTACTATCAACAATCTTCATGTTGCTCAGGTATTCTAATGGTTGATGGTCTGTATACAGTACAAAAGGCACACCATATAGAAATGGGCGAAATGTCTTCACACCCCATCTTAGGGCTGCCAACTCCCGTTCTATAACTGAGTACATTCTCTGGGCCTTGGAAAAGGTCATTGATGCATAAGCAATCACCTTAAAATCACCATTCTGTTGTTGTCCCAAACAAGCACCAGCGCCAACCCCGGAAGCATCCACATACAGTTCCAATTTTTCAGCTTCAGGTCTGTAATCTGGATAGGACAGTTGCACTTCCTTAACCAAGGCCTCTTTCACTGTTGTAAAAGCCTTGTCCATCTCCAGTGTCCATTTCAATTTTCTCTTGATCTACCTCCAGTTAAATGAGACAAAGACTTGTTATCACTGAACAATCTGGTACAAACTTTCTCTGGAAATTCACTAAACCCAGAAATTCCCTCATCTGTCGAACAGTTTCTGGTTTTGGAACTCGTGCACTTTCTGCATATATTCAGGGGATTTCCGCAAACCTTCTCTCCCAACCAAGTGTCCCAAAAATGCAACCTCAGGTTGGAACCATTGACATTTCACAGGTTTGACCTTTATGCCAGACTTCTCCAGAGTATACAGGACTTTATCTACCAGTTGAAGATGTTCTTCGAACGACTCGCCCATTATTAGGATATCATCAATGTAGATGATAACTCTACTTCTTGGAAAACCATGTAACACTTCTTGTACCATCCGTTGGAAACTAGCAGGAGCATTCTTTAATCCAAAACTCAGTCGCTTAAACTGCCAATGCCCTCTGGTGGTTGAAAAAGCAGTGCTCTCTCGGCTCTCTTCGGCAATTGGCATTTGATAATAACCTCGGACCATGTCTAGGGAAGTGAAGTAACAGGTTCCATGAAGACTAAAAACTGCATCCGTTAAGTTGGGCATTGGAAATCGGTCTGGTATGGTCACTTCATTCAATTTTCGATAGTCAACACACATTCTAATTGAACCATCCTTCTTCCGATAGGGACAACAGGCGAACTCCATGGGGAAATGCTAGGTTCTATGATATCAAGCAACAGTAATTCCTGGCACTGGGCTTCCACCGCTTCTGCGACTGGTTCTGGGAATCTACGGGGTCGTTGTCGGATAGGGGTATCGTTATACAACTCTATCCAGTGTGGTACACAATTCACAAAACCTACATCATCATCCCCTTGACTCAACACTTTCTCCCAGTGCACCAACATTTGTAAGACCTCCCTCTCTTCGAACTTCAACTCTGGTGACATGGTTATTTCAAACCCTAGTAACATTCTTCTGTCCAGCCTGGTTGCTCAGTTTGGGCTTCAGTCATGAACACCTCAATTCTCTCACTTTCAGCTACTGTAAAGTCCAGTTCTTCTTCATAGACTATTGATCTTATAGTCCCTATTTGTTCATCCGCCTTGATTCTCTGTGCTTCTGGGGTCAGCTTCATTACCAACACTTCTGTCATCCCAGCCAATCCATCCACTAACCCAGGGTGACCATACACTTTCCCCTGGAGTCGGGGGTCTCCATCATCATCCTCAAAATAGTACTCCAGTCTTCCTTCACCTTCGATTACATTCAAGCAAGCAAACTGTACAGGAACTCTGTGATATTTGCAGGTACTTAATTTCACATCAGCTGATGCATAACAGGAAACATTCTGGATCACCCTTCTACATGGTGCATTCTCACTCAAGTAAATTTCCTCCATATGCCCATCTTTATAAGCTCGTGTTATCCTTTTTCTTTTCACATTAACTCAGAGACTGTTTTCAACAAGAAAATTCATTCCCAATACAACTGGGAACTTCAACCTTTTGACCACTGCAAACAGAACAAGCTCCATTTCCACTCCATGAATTGATAACCCCAGCGTAATCACCAAGTAGTTCTCTGAATGTTCAATCCGTATATCCACCTTCAGTAAAGATTGAGGTGCTAACTGTCCAGACATCTCCTCATCCAACCCATCAGTGTCAAAGACATTACTATTTATCAAATACGTTTCGGGAGCATCAGCTTCGGGTTCATTATTCTGGTCAGGGGGTTGCTCCCTATCAGACACTTCAGGAATATTTACACACACATCCAGACAAAATGGACCTGGATACCCTAGGTTATTACTAGCAGGTTCGCAACTAACAGGGGACCTATCAGGACAATCAGTACCAGGATTCACAATCAATGATTCATTCCTCCCACCAAAAAATGGGAAAAGCTCTGTTGCCTCATATCTCTGGGGGACAAAAGGAACTGCACTCGCATTCATTCTCACAGGCAAAACTGGGTTGACACACGCTGGATCTCCCCCCATCTGTACTTCCCCCATAAATTTTTGTTCTGGTATTGGGCCACTAGTTAGGGGCACTATTCATCCTGCTAGGAGCTCTGGGGGTTCCCATCTGGCCTCAGAGCTCACTGGTTTAAAGGGCTCGGTTCTTGATTTGGCTCAGTCTCTCGTGGGCTGGTCTGGTTAGGCCCAGGAAATGGTTCCCTTGAGATGGTAGGACTCGGTGCTCTTGAACTGGCCTTCTCTGCTGGCGTGATTGCTGGCTATGACCATACCCATTAGGTGGGTAAGGGCATCGTGACACCCAATGATCCCACTCACCACACCGCAAACACACTCCTAAATGCCGATGACAGTCCCGTTCCAGGTGACCTCTCCTTCCACAGTAATTACAGCTCACCCAGGGATGATCAGATGGTGGTGGTGGTGGTGGAGGGGTGGTTAGATGGCTGGCTGGCCCTGAACCCTGCTGCAGGGCCCACAACTGAGGGTGAGACTGGTAATTTTGTTGGTTTGGGTTCCTTTGGGGCTGACCTTGTATTCTGGCCATCTGGTGGTGGTTGGGGTACCAAAGGAGACATTCCTATGTTCCAGGCCTCCTGCAGGCTGGGGAGAGGTCTAGATAAAGTTAAAGATTTCCCTGGAGGTTCCCTCTCACTAGCTGCCAATTCTCTCACTGCTGGCCAATTCAACTGGGTCCCAGCTCCACACGTCAGTCGTGCCGTGGCCAGGGCAACTTCACCCTTCACGGAAAATGCATCTGGAACAGTGCTAAGAAATTTTGAAATCAGTTCTCGGCAATTATCCACTTCTACTTTGGGCATTGCAGCCATCCACACAGTTTCTAACCTGGTTGCATATGGTACTGGTATAAGGTCTCACTGGGTCATAATTGAGCATTAGTAAATGCCTCTCACTTGTCTCTTGTCATGGTAGAACGGAGTTCTCTGTAAGTAAATCTGCACTCTCTTCCTGACAACTCCGTATGGCATCCCTGGTTGGTCAATTAAATCAAAGCCCCCTCTCATCTGTCCTATAAGACACTCGCAATGCTGCTTTCCAGTAGTTGTGTCCTCCTGCTACTGTATTCTCAGCATAATCCTCAAACTCCTTCCTAAATTCTTCGAATGTTCTCCCATCTGATATATCAAATGGCAATGGTCGAGGAAAGCGGCACCCATCTAGTTTCTCTAGAGTGTTAGCAAGGCATTCCAGGAGCTTCTCTGTTGCCAGTGTTGGCAGTGGTTGGCTGGGTGGGTGGGCCCCCTTTCTTGCGGTAAATGTCCCTGGTTCATCCTCCCATTTGTCTCCCCAAGCTCTCAGTGAAACTTCATAGGAGGTCTCTGGTTGACTGTTGGTCTGGGCTTGCTTTCTGAAGCCTGAGAGGTAGGGGTTGATTTGGCCCACCTTTGGGCTCCTGGTAGTCGGTTCAGGTCTTCGGCTTCTGTCCCAGATGAATCACTCTCCTGTGAGGGACCCATCATTCTCTTTTCTCCCCAGTTCATAGCAGGGCCATTGGCTCCATCTTCTATTCGAAACCTGGGCTATTCAGGGCTGCTCACTTGTTCTAACCAGGTGGCTACTGTCAATGCCACTCTTCTGAGAGAACACACATCCTGGTCAGAGGTTGTACCAGCAGTAGTAGACTGGTAATTCAAGAGTTGATCCTCAATATCTCTCAGTGGGGATTGGGTGGCGGATGCCACTGCTCCCTCACCAAGCTGTCCACTAACTACTTCAGCAACATCCATACTCTGGGTCATCTCTGGATTAGACATTCTCCCCTGTTCCCCTTTTAAACTTGACTATACCTTCAACCAATATCTCAACTAATCCCGCTGGGGATGCTAAAAAGTATGCTGCGGCGTAGGCTGTAGTCCCCAAGTATCTGTTTTGTCGAACCACCCAGCACCTTTTCACGTTTCTGGGTTTGGAATAGTCAAGAGACTGGGCAAAGATGTAATCATCTCTGGTATCTAGGAATGCCTCTCTGGTCAGTGGTTTATTTCCAGATTATTCAGGTCTGACTCACACATTAACTGTAAAGGACTTCCCCTAGTGCAGGTGTCGCAATCTGACTCTCCACTGAGTAGGAGACCCAACCGCTCAGGGTCCAAGAAAGGGCTAGAATTCAAAGGTAGACCTAATAGAAGTAAACTACTCATGTTTTTCTCTTTATTATATCTGAAATAAACAACTATTCAGTGTGACAGTATAAACATAACAAAAGGACTGGCAATGAATCGCACTTGGCAAAACACCTGGAACCCCAATAACCCTTAGTGAGATTTGGCAGAAAGGATAGAAAACAAGTGGGAGACAAGTACCGGAAATGACTTGCACAGAATGTTAACCCTTGTCCCAGCCTAGCTACCCTCCAAACTTACCCCCCCCCCCTTTTATGACCTGAGTTCCAATTCCTTTATTGGCTGGCTAGTTAGTGTGGTTAGGGTCACAGGCCTGATTTCAGGGCAGATCCAGTGGCCAACAGTGGTTGACACAAACTGCGTAGCTCCCACTGGATGGGATCCACAATCCAAGCCTGATGAATCTGGACCACGCGAGTTGAATCCCAACTGGTTGCCTAGACAACACAAGATTATTAGTTACATGCACCAAGCACCATTAATCACAATAATAACATAACAGGCAATTAACCACAAACATTAACTGGAATCATGACTTCATAATTGATCACTGGAAAACATAATTTACTCATGAAATCAAAGCACATAAATAATAAATAACCAACATAAAAAATAATAACTATAAACATTGACAATTATGGCAAACCCATCTCACATGAGTTAATCAACCTATAATTAATCAGTGCCAAACAAGCATGGGCAAAAACCTAACTCTGGAATATGACTGGTGACCTATAATAATGCTAATTGGTTCTCTAGCTGGTTACATGACAGGGTGGCAAACCTATCTATACTCAGTCACAGTTTCAACAACCTATATATATGTCTACTTTTAATAATAATAATTAAACATGATAATGATGGTGAAATACAAATGACACACCACAATAACGGGATAAAGATTATGAACAAATCTATTATACTCTAGGCTTTCCACACTTCCTTGGCTTCCAACAGGACACATCAGTATTACTGATCGTTTTATACTAACTAAACTCCTGCGGGAGAGAAAAACTTGTGAGAAGAACCAGATAGGACTTGAAAATTAGGGTGAGGTTTTTTTTGAAAAACCCCACAACCCCACAACCCCCAAAAGGGGAATTTGAAAATCAAGGGGGGGTTGTGAGAAACTTCACAACCCCCACAATATCTAAGAGGAGATCTATTGTGTTTCGCTACATACTTTACAGACCTTGACCAGTGAAGACGTGTGTTTTGCTTTATGTGAACCCTCATAAATATGGCGGTATCAGAAGAGCATATTAGTCATATAATGCTTTATGAGTTCAAAAAAGGGAATAGTGCTACTGAAGCAACACGAAACATTCAGGAAGTTTATGGCAACAATATTCTGCATGTGAGGAAATGTCAAAGATGGTTTCAAAAGTTTAGGAATGGTGACTGCTGTTTGACAGATGCAGCACGCTCTGGATGCCATGCTGAGTTTGATGATGACCTGCTGTTAGCCACACTTGAAGAAGACTGTTCAACAACTGTCGTAGAATTGGCCCAGAAACTCAATTCATCCCCGTCCACCATCCATTGACATTTGCAACAACTCAGGAAATAAGAAAATGGGTGCCACATGAATTGTCGGTTGACAATCTGAGGGTGCGGGTAAACATTAGCACAGCTCTTCATTCCAGTGAACTCCAAGATCTGTTTTTGCACCGTTTAGTAACGTGATGAAAAGTGGATACTGTATCAGAATGTTAAGTGCCATTGACAGTGGGTTTGTGCCGGAGAACCAGCGACACCACAGCCAAAACCAAATCTTCACCGTTGGAAGGTGTTGCTTAGTGTTTGGTGGGATAAAGGTGGTGTAATACACTTTGAAACCTTACCACACAACCAAGCAATCACTGTTCAAGTCTACTGTCAACAACTGGATCGATTGAACACTGCACTAAAAGAAGAGAGACCTTCTTTGGTTAATCAGAAAGGAATAGTGTTCCACAATAACGCACATCCTCATACTGCTTGGATCACTTCTGCAGAAATTGAGGAGCTTGGGTGGGAAAAACTTCCACATCCTCCATATTCTCCAGACCTTGCGCCTTCAGATTATCATCTCTTCAGGAGTCTGCAAAACTATCTTGACGAAAAACAGTATACTCTCTTAGATGACCTGCACACCAGTCTTTGTACGTTTTTTTTGCCTGAAAACCACCTGAATTTTATAAACATGGCATAGAAAAGCTTGTAGGATGTTGGCAGTGTCTCATTGATTCTGATGGAAAATATATACTAGATTAAAAAGTTTGTAGAGGTTTTTTTTGTCTTTCAAATTCCGATCTAAAAAACGACATTACTTATGGGATGACCTGATAGATATATATATACTGGGTGATCCAGATAAATGGGACCCATAAAAAAAAGCCAAATATTCTTAATATTTAATTCCTTTCATAAAAACTATATATCATTCGAAAGAGTAGAGTTACAAGTTTATTATGAAATATTTATTTTTTTTAAATGACTCCTTTCAAATGTGCTCCATTAGTTGCCAAGCATTCCAGTGTTCTCGCTTGTAAGTTCTGCATCACTTTTGCAAGAGTGTGCGGTGGTATGGCCTGTATCTCATTTGTGATGGTGGCCTTCAATTCTTGCAAGGTCATTGGGTTATTTCTGTAGACCCTACTCTTTAAATATCCCCAGAGATAATAATCTAAGGGAGAAAAATCCGGAGACCTTGCGGGCCATTCAACGTCTCCAAATCTTGAGATTAACTCGCCTGGAAACGTTTGACGCAAAACTGCCATGCAGTTCCTCGTGGTATGGCAGGTAGCTCCGTCTTGTTGGAACCAGTGGTTTTCTAGACAAAGATCTCTTAATTTAGGAATAAGGAAATCAGTCAACATTTTTTCGTAGCAATCACCATTTACAGTGACCGTGTTTCCGGTGGAATCCTCAAAAAGTATGGCCCTATGATCTGAGATGCAGTAAGACCACACCAAACAGTTACACGCTGACTATGCAACGGGACTTCAGTAATATTCAATGGATTTTCTGTTGCCCAGAAACGACAATTTTGTTTGTTTACAGTTCCATTCAAGTGAAAATGGGCTTCGTCTGACATAATCAAAGTTGCTAGAAAATTGGTGGTGTCATTTACCTTCTGTTGGATCCATTGACAGAATTGTCATCTTCGTGTGAAATCTCCATCATTTAGTTGTTGCACTGTTTGAATTTTATATGGAAAGAGCATTAAATTTTGCTTGAATATATGGTGTGTTGTTCCATATCCAACTCCTAACAGCTGAGAAGCACGTCTGATGCTTATGTTAGGATTATCCTGTACAATTTCATGAGTTCTGTTAATGATCTCGTCTATCCTTGCTGTGCGCACTCTTCCAGTTGGTTTTCTTTTTCCAATGCTGCCAGTTAGGGAAAAATTTCTGACACACCGACGCGACGGATTACTTTCTTAGAAGGTGATTTTGACATCTGAAAATTTGTCTTGAAAGATCTTTGAGCTGAAACTACACTTCTTCCATGCTCATAATATTGCTCAGTTATGAAACGCAGCTGTTCCACAGTCCATGCAGTCATCTTGAAGGGTTAGTTTTAACTAACACTTTTATTTTGTTTTGTATCTTGTCTTGTATTGTCAAAACCTATACAATCCTGTACAAACTTGTACTATCCTCTTTCGAATGATGCGTATGATTTTATAAAAGGACTTATACTTTAAGAGTTACAGGGGTTTCTTTTGGGTCCCATTTCTCTGGATCACCCTTTATATATATTAGGGTGTCCCAGCCTCACATGTGAAAATAAAAATTTGCAAGAGTCAAATCGCACACCCCTTTAATTAATTACACTTGAAGAAAGGAAAAAATGGGCGAAATTTCATTGGCCTATTAGGAGGGGAAGGGTCCCCTCATTGACCTTGTTTATTCGACTCTATATGAACAAACGTAAATGCTCAGCATTAATCATTCTAGAATGGAAGAATGAAGTGTAAATTCTTTCTAATGACTAAATTAAAGGAAATGGAAATTCTTCCTAATGGCACATTTCATTTCGGGGGACAGAGGATCTTTTTGTCTGCTGAGGGGAACTGCTGGCGGTGGTATTCGACGACTTGGTACACGAGCTGCCGTTCCTCCTCGTTTTTTGTCAGGCCCTCGTTGAAATCTTCCGCCAGTTTCACCGCCCGTTCTGCCGCGTCGTTCACAGACTTCAACGATGGTGCACATCCTTCGAGATCTTTGGGGGTTTTTGGAACCGGCAGCTTCAGGCAATGAAAAAGGTTTTGAGTCCTTTTCGTGACCAAGGTGCTCAAATCCACCGTCTCACGGTCAAGACACTCTTTCCCTCCAGCCGACGCAGATCTTTTGGGTTTTCGGTCTTCTTGTGCAGGTTTTGGAGCATGGCCGTCTTCTCTGCATCGGTGGTTTTGGAGAGAACATAGCGAGTCCGGCTAAATCTTCGCTTAGGTACCAGAGGTGGCCCCGAATTTCGTCAATGCGGCGGTACCTACATCATGATCCACCGCCTTGTACCACTCTAGGTCCTCCAACAGCTCCAGGTCATTGACGGGCGCGTCCGCCGTCAATGGAGCCTCGAACCACCTCTGGAGGTAGATGGTGATGGCAAAGACATTTATCCTGCGTAGTGACCGGACCTCGTGAGCGGTCAGGTGGAATTGGCTTCGGAAGATGAACATCTTAAGACAGTAAATGCCTTTGGCCATCCACCTGGCCCGGGTATGCTCCAGGACGATTGTACCGAGATCTCGTTTGCCATGACCATCGAGGAAGACCAGAGCGAGGATCAGGAACTCCTGGTAATCGTCTCTTGGGTGGCCAACTTCAAGCTGGTCTTCAATGAAGTGGACAATCTGCTCTTTTTTCAACGCCACCCATTCCAAAGGATGTCGCTTGGGCCATCGCCGTTGAACGGAGAAGCCTGCTTCTGGTCGATGAACTCCCATTGGGATTTGAAGCGAGCGAACAGCGCAATTTCGGGGCCAGAAGACCTGAAGAACAGGTCAAAGACTGAGGTGATTACCAATTCCATCATGTGGTGTCTGCAAGCCAGGAAAAGAATGGCGGTCCATTTGGTCCTGGATAATCGTACAAGCGCCGCTGTGAATACCGGTATTCCGCTGTTGTGTCGAAGCAGAGACCGGCAATCCATGGTTGAACTTGCGGCCAATCGTCCAGCACCTTCAGAACAGCTCCAGCCATCCGCTGTCCCGTGCTGTCAGGGATTTTTGGGATCGCCAACAACTTCTCAAGATTCTTCCCGCTGACCAGCACTGGTATGCGATCCATTTCCCTCCATCCGAATCAGGGAGGAGTTTGCCATCAAAGTGGACGACAAGCGGCGTATCAGGATTGAACTCGTCTTGATTCCGGCTGCCAAGTTCTTCCTGGACTTCTGCCGTGAACGGTGAAGACTTGATTTGGACAAGGTGACCGAGGATAACTCAACTCCCGCCAGCGAGTGCTGGCCACAATGTGCATTGGCGTACTGAGGTTCCAGTTCGATCCAGGGCTGCAGCAAAATTGGGATATTGGATGATCCTCCTTGCCGACACTTGGCCGTCCTTGGGAGCGGATCGAGGAGCCGAAGGACCAGGAGAGGAATATTGGACATCATCATTGGATGCTTCGGCCATGGACTCCGAAGAAGAAGAAGACCCACTTTTCACCGTTCCTTTTGCTTGCAGTGAGTCCATCTCTTCGCGCTTTTCTTCTTCCTCTTCTCTTCAGCTGCTCGCCGTTTCTCCCGCTCCGCTGCCCTGCGAGCAAACTCCAGGTCCTCTCCTCCGATGTACATCTTCCGCACGGTTCGCTGGTCATTCAGAAAGTCTCGATCTTCGGGGACTTTGATGAGTTTCATGGCGTTGGCATGAGCTGTTTCGAACAGTGTATTCAGGTTGGCTTGGAATCCCTTTTCCCGCTCCAGTTGCTTCTCTCCCCCACGGTTTCGGTTTCTGGCAACTTCTCGTAGTCCGTGGAGAGGGCCTTGATCCTCTCGACGCACTTGGGCTTGTGGGAGGTCGGAATAGATGCCCGAGCCCACACCGCCATAACCTCATCAGCTACCACATTGGCAGCTTCCGCCGTGGACGTTTTTTTCTTCCGAGTGAAGAACAACAGACGTCGAAGAACATCTCCCACTGTCGGGAGTTGACACAGCGTTTCCGGGGTTCATTTCGCAACACCCCCACCAACCACACAGTCTCCTGCTTTCTTGTATCCATAACCTGAAAAGAAATATGCTACAATTAGTATAAGGTAGAGAGTAGCCATTCAGCAATAGTAACACATGGTTTGAGGGGACCCTTAAAATTAAAGAACACGAATGAAATTCATCTTGCTGGCATGTTTTCACGAGTGGAAGAAATTAGGGGGGTGTGCATGACAAACTTCAGGAACAAAAAAAATTGGGACACACTAATATATATATATATATATTAAACTGCAAACAACACAGTATAATTAATGTAAAGAACGACGCTTGTGTAGAAGAGTTCTGCACAAGATGAGGAGGAAGAACGAACAAATGAAAAATGAGGTACTACCCGGGAATCAAACCCGGGATCATCCGATTGCTGGTCAGATATGCTATCCACTACACCATGGACCTCGATCAATCAGAAGTCATAATTCTCCTACATACGAGCAGAAACCAATGCCCTGAGGGGGCACCTTCGCATGCTGTACATATATACATTTTAACTGCAAACAACACACTGTAACACTGTGTGTTGTTTGCAGTTAAAATGTATATATGTACGGCATATGAAGGTGCCCCCTCAGGGCATTAGTTTCTGCTTGTATGTAGGAGAATTACGACTTCTGATTGAGCGAGGTCCATAGTGTAGTGGATAGCATATCTGACTGGCAATCGGATGATCTGGGGTTTGATTCCTGGGTGGTACCTCATTTTTCATTTGTTTGTTCTCCCTCTCATCTTATGTGGAACGCTCTAATACACAAGCGTCGTTCTTTATATATATATATATATATATATATATATAGCCAGAACAATAGTGTATAGCACTTTTACAAACTTTATTGCTACAATAATAATCAGTTAGCACTATAGAGAATGTTGTTAGCAGTAATATGTTATGTACCATATGCAAGCATTGACCTCTAATCTGCCTGACCTACTATATACAGTATAGTGGGTCAGGCAAAATTTGTTTTTATAACTATTTATTTAAAAGTTAAACAAATAAAATATTTTACTACAAATAGCCACAAATGTACTATATTTACAAGCAAGTTTTATTACAATTCTATTAACAACAGTCAGAATCACTCACCCAATTCTTTGACAAAATTCTTTTGGATTCTAAAGATGTTAATGATTGTCATCACATAAAATCCATGACAGGAAGCCTGAATCATAACTTCATACTTTTTAAGAAATAATAATGACAATTATTTATTATTGAAATTATTATTAAAGTATTTTTTAAACATGCTACTAAAAAAAATTCTATATCACTAATGGCTTAATACAATTTTAGAAATTTTTCTTGTAAGGTTAAAAATTATATTGTATACAGTAGACCCTCGTTATTTCATGAGATTGGGACTGAGCATTACCTCAAAATATTTTCATGATATAGGTATCATTCTATATATATCGATATATATTGGCTGATGTAGTGTAAAATAGTGTTTAGACGGTTGTATGAAAAAAAAAATGGGAGTAATTTAGGGTATCATGAAACAAAGCAAAATATCAGTCTGTGAAATAAATAACTTGAAATTATATATATATATACAGGGTGGGCGGAAAGTAGCTCCCTATTTTGGATTGGTAAAAAAATACGTATATTATCCATTTATTTCAGAAGAAATAATATGAAAAGGTAGGCATACATGGTAGGTTTTCTCTAAAATTCAATGTGGGCTCCAACTCTTTCCACCAGCTTCTGGAGCCGCCCAGGAATGGCGTCCACTGACTTTAGCAGGAACTCCGGCGGGATGGAGGACATGACTTCCCGAATTCGGTCCTCCAGTTCTTCCAATGTCCTCGGTTTGGTGCGGTAGACTTCTTCCTTTACCCACCCCCAAAGAAAGAAGTCGCACGGTGTCAAGTCGGGGCTCCTGGCTGGCAATTGATGTGGACCACGACGACCCATCCAACGCCCAGGGAAGTGGGCATCCAGCCACTCACGGACAACAAGAGCGAATGGCCAGCCAGGAGCCCCGACTTGACACCGTGCGACTTCTTTCTTTAGGGGTGGGTAAAGGAAGAAGTCTACCGCACCAAACCGAGGACATTGGAAGAACTGGAGGACCGAATTTGGGAAGTCATGTCCTCCATCCCGCCAAAGTTCCTGTTAGTCAGTGGACGCCATTCCTGGGCAGCTCCAGAAGCTGGTGGAAAGAGTTGGAGCCCACATTGAATTTTAGAGAAAACCTACCATGTATGCCTACCTTTTCATATTATTTCTTCTGAAATAAATGGATAATATACGTATTTTTTTACCAATCCAAAATAGGGAGCTACTTTCCGCCCACCCTGTATATATATATATATATATATCTAATATAATATGCGCCTTGGTGGTGTAGTGGTTAGCGTTGCTGACTACGATTCCATCAGCCCCGGGTTCAAGACCTGACTGCAGCTGGCGCGCAGCAAAACCCAGCTGTTCATCCTTCCACACAATAAAGAAAGTAGTTGGTAGATAAATGGGTACCCTAGATGGCCTAGTGGTTAAGACGCTGGGCTGCTGATGGGGCATGGTTTGGATTCCACGTTAAACTGTAGGTCTAAGGTGGAGTGAAAAGTTTGAACTTCGTCAGAATGAACAATTCAGGCGGAAGCTAACCAAAGGTTAAAGGTTATATATATATATATATATATATATATAATATATATATATTTTTTAAGTTCGGGAAGAACGGATTCGCCTCTATTTAAAGGGCATATCTCAGCGGGAAAACAAAGAAAAAGTGAGAGGAAAGACAGAGGAAAAAGAAAGGGTGGAGGGGACAGTCGAAGTGGAAAAAGACCAAGGACTGCAGGGTCGAGCCCCATCATCCTTGGGTACTAGGGCCGGGAGGGCGCACGTGAAACCTCCAGGAACAAGCACGTACAAAACGAGCACAAAGAGCACTCAAGAGCATGAGCTTAGAACCCCCTTGCGGGGATATATATATATATATTTTTTTTTTTTAGTTCAGGAAGAACCGATTCGCCTCTATTTAAAGGGCATATCTCAGCGGAAAAACAAAGAAAAAGTGAGAGGAAAGACAGAGGAAAAAGAAAGGGTGGAGGGGACAGTCGAAGTGGAAAAAGACCAAGGATGACAAGGACTGCAGGGTCGAGCCCCATCATCCTTGGGTGCTAGGGATATATATATATATATATATATATATATATATATATATATATATATATATAGCTATTAAAGTGGAGGAGGAGGCCAATACATACATTCAATAAATGTTATCTTGGTTTAAAAAAAATGCAAAACTTGTTGCCTCACTGTTAATTCCAAAATATCGCAAACCAACCTCCAAATCCAGACTGCTCAGGGTGCCAAACCAGTCATCCATTTTCTTATTAGACAACAAATTTGATGTAGGAAGATAATTACAGTATAATTATTGAAATATTTGATAAGTGTCAGTGAAAAGTTGGTGATATTTATTTTGAAAGGTCTGTGGGAACCCTGCTGGGCAAAGACTGTGATTTCTGACTAACCATGGTGGTTCATGGTTCGGATTCCACATTAAGCTGTAGGTCTAAGGTAGAGCAACAAGCTTGACCTTTGTCAGAATGAACAATTCAGGCAGAAGCAAAACCAAAGTGTGTGTATATAAAAAAAAATTTCTTGAAACAACATTTTATCACACAAAAATTTTTTTTATAGATGGCCATTGCAGAAATAAATGCACTCAAAAAAGTTAAATAAAAATCTAAAAAAGAAAATTGGGGAAAATTAATAAAAATTTTTTTTTTAATCTGCAGCAAAAAATTGCTGATTATAACTTTTGGGGATTTCCTCATATATATATATATATATATATATATATATTATATATATATATATATAATATATATATAATATATATATATATATTATTTTTGTCTTTTTCTCAGAATTAAAAAAAAAAAAAAAAAAAAAAAAAACTTTTATGGGATTTTTTTTTAAAGCTTGTTTTGAGAGCAAATTTATTTTTGTGAATGTACATATACTGTATGAATTAAATATACTGCAGTGCCTTATGGCTTGTACTATACTTGGGTTGGTTGAAAATGGTTTGGGATTAGTTTTTATTGTTATGCTTTTGATGTTAGATTTGATAATTTCAGTAATGAGGGATTTGTAAATGGAACTTTAGTTCCTAAGTGGAATAGCTTAGTGTGACGAGTTCTGACTCAGACATCCCTGATAAGCCCTAGAGTGAAGATCAGGAGTCTGTGGCTCTTAAATTAAAAAATATATGTATATAAAGTATTTAACTAAAAGTAAAATAAAAGTTTAAAAATATTAAATGAAACGTGTATGAGTAATACAATACAACATTTGTTCCAAATATTAATATTATTACTATATTATTATTGTTTTCACTTAATACAAAACGGATAAATTCCTTATAGCTGCTGTATCAATTTAATTGCGTATTTATTGCCAGTCCATATAAGTGTGTTTATTGCATTATAATTAAAATTATAAAGTATTTATACTGCTGGCTCTTTGTTTCTGATCTTTTTTTTATATAACCTAATATGACTTGAGTCAAGTTGTTCCTAACCCTTGCCCTAGAGGCTTCATGTTGCCCATTTTTATATAGGCCTATTGTAGGCCTTGGGGTTTGCCATATACCGTATAATTATTGGTGGGGCAATACCAGGACAGATCATGCAAAAAAAATTAAATTTAACACACCATCATCTATAATTTAGCATATATATCATTATCTAAACCAACAAACTCAAGATATAAAATAATGGTTAAAAATTAGGGCCCTACCCACTTATTTTGGGGGGTTTCTCTATACTACTAAATTTCAAATTATCACAACTCAGTCCTTAATTCAGATAAAAGAATTATTCAAAAATCATCTGAAAAGCAAGTTCCCAAAGAATAAATCATCATAAACGCAAAATGTGCCTGAAGTCAATGAATGAAGTTACAGATACAGTATTTTTTTTTATTTTGGAATTGGAAAGTGAGCAAAAACTGTTTTAGCATATAAAGGTGGTTTTTACATTTAAGGAGAGCACACAGCACTAGATTTTCAATACTTTCTCATTCCTTTTCTATCCAACTCTCTAATGCAAAGATTAATCTGTATTTTCAATCTTTCAATCTACTCAACCAGTCAACTCTGGAACAATCTTCCTCAGTCCATCTTTACCCCTGTCTATGATCTCCAATCTCTCAAATGCAGTGTCCCTGGACTTGATTTTGTCTCACTCCTTCTTCTGGGTGGGTGGGGGGATGTTTTTGCGGGCATTCGCCCTTGGCCTCTCCTTTCTGCATATATATAAAAAAAGTTGCTTATTTCATTGAAAAACCCACCCAGTTGCATTAAAAATATATTCCTACCTAAGAAGTAGATGTACAAGTATAGGCCATTGAAGAATATGTAATATTTATGAAACTTTCATACATACATACATACATACATACCTACCTACCTAGATACCTGGCTCAGAACAATTCCAGGTGAGCCAGGAGTACCTGGCTATGTGCAGTGGAAAGCACAAGAACCCAACTCTACTTCACCAAGCCAAGCTTGCCCTCCATGAAATGAGGAATTGCTGCATAGAACATTTGAAAGGTGTTTTTATATATAAATAATTTTTTTTTGTTTCAAAGTATGACCGCTCATGGCCACCAAAAGAAAGGTGGATAGCAGAGCGAACACAGGACCAAGACTATGAAACAGCTAACGGAAATGAACAATAGACAGGGAGGAGGAGGGGGAAAAAAAAAAAAAAAAAATATCAGTCACAACCGGTAAAGAAGTCGGGAGCGAATGAGGAAGGAGAACAACCCAGTTACCGAAAAGTAGGGACCTTCCGATAGAATAGCGCCAAGCCTATCACAAGGCCCGATGCTCTCCAAAAAGGGAAAATACTCTGCGTGCAGCGCAGAGTAAAGCGGACACTCCACCAGCAGGTGGGCAACTGTGAGTAAGATGTTACAATCGGGACATCGGGGGACCTGATCCCCGGCCATCAAATGGCCATGGGTCAGGTGGGTGTGGCCAATACGGAGGTGGGCCAAAGCCACCTCCTTATGGTGCGACCGATGGAAGGAAGAGGCCCAACATCCCAATTTGGGTTTAATCTTGCAGAGTTTGCTATTTGTAGTGCCATCCCAGCGACTCTGCCACCGGGAGCACAAAAACTGACGGAAGCCAGGAATATAATCGGAAAAGGGGAGGGACACGGGTGAAACCTGTAGTCGGCACGCGGAACGGGCAGCTCGATCGGCAGCCTCATTTCCAGCCACATTAACATGTGCAGGAACCCAGCAAAATACCACCACCTTGCCACCAGAAGCGACAAGGATATGGCACAGTAGCTGGATTCGTCGGACCAGTGGGTGGACAGGGTCAAAACACTCCAGGCCATCCAGGGCACTGCGGGAATCTGAATAGATGACAAACGACCCATCCGGATGCTCCCACACCACCTCCAGAGCGCTCAGAATGGCATAGAGCTCCGCTGTGAAAACGGAAGCCTCATCAGGGAGACGGGTACATCAGGGAGCAAGGGCAAATGACTGGAGAACAGCTGCGGCCCCAACGCCCCCGGATGACCTCGAGCCATCTGTGAAGATCGCAACACATGCAGAGTGACACGCTGCATGCTGAAGGAACAGAGACTGAAGCAAGGCAGAGCCAGAATAGAATCGGCATTGCGAACGGGGCGCAATGCCCTACAGCACGCAACAGGGGTCCTCTCCCAAGGTGCAACACCCCTGAAAGAGACCGGTATAACGGATGGAGGAGGAGTGCCCATACCATCGAGGAGGGAGGTCACCGTGTCGGTGAAATACCAACCCCCATCCCGGCAGAACGCCCTCTCAACCACCTGGAACAGAGGAGAGGTGGGAAGACAGAGGATCCGGAGATAGTGCTTAGCAATGAGGAACGACCTCCGATCCTCCAAGGGAGGGATGTCGCACTCAACCTGCAGACTATCAACCGGAGAGGAGGGGAAGGTGCCAGATGACATGCGCAGTCCTCTAGAGAGGACTGGATCCAGTATCCGAAGGGCCGTGCGGGAGGCGAAGCCATACACCACACTCCCTCAGTCTAATTTTGACTGTACCAGGGACACGTACAAACGGAGGAGTGTCCGCCTATCCGCGCCCCATGTAGTATGCGACAGATGTCCCAGCAAATCCAGGGTACGTCTTGCGGACTTGCGCAGCCGGCGAAGGTGGGGAACCCAGCTCAAACGGCTGTCGAAAACCATACCCAGGAAGCGTACTGATGGAACGAGGGCCAGAGGCTGACCCCCGAGTGTAAGGTTAAAGGCCGGGATGGCGCCGGATCCCCGTCTCCTCGACGGAAGGAAGGCCACACACGAAGTCTTCGGGGAAGACAGCGTAAGGCCCACCGACGACGCCCAGCGTTCAACCCGATTGACCGCGAGTTGGACTTGCCTCTCCACGAGGGGGGGACTCGTCCCCGCGGCATAGACAGCCAGATCGTCTGCGTAGATGGAACCGCACCGAGGGCGGAAGGGCTCCCAGTAGCGCAGACATAACCAGATTGAAACAGGAGACGCTCAAAACACACCCCTGGGGCACCCCCTCCTCCTGAACATACAGGTCAGATAGGGCCGCCCCATTACGGACGCGGAAAGTGCGACGGCAGAGGAAGTTACGAAGAAACGTGGGCAAAAAGCCCACAAAACCAAGAGACTTCAAATGGTCCATGACAACTCCCCGATGGGTCGTGTCATTGGCCTTTTGGACGTCGAAAAAGACGGCCAGAACAAGATTCCGGCGGGAAAATGCCTCCCGTACATCATGTCCAAGGAGGAGAAGGGGGTCCAGAGTACCCCGAAATCGCCGAAAGCCATACTGGGTCAGGGGGTATAACCCAAGCGACTCCAGTGTAAAGGAAAGTCGGATGGCCACCATCTTTTCAAGGAGCTTGCACAAGCAGCTCATCAAGGCAATAGGCCGATAGCCTGCCACCTCCGCCGGATCCTTCCCTGGCTTAGGTATCGGGACCACAATCGCCTCCCTCCAACGGGAAGGGAATGACCCCTCAACCCACACCTGGTTGAAAAGATCCAGCAAGAAGTGCAGGGCCATCGGGTGCAGATTCCAAATAAAGTCATACGGAATGTCATCAGGGCCAGGGGCGGAAGAACGATGGGTTGCCAAGGCAGCCCGAAGTTCCCGCATCGTAAAGAGATGGTTATAGGGCTCGTTCCCAGGGGGTGGGAACGTGACCTCCGATAAATTAAAAGATAGCCTGAATCAAAAGCCAATGCTATATTTGCTATATATATTCAATACTTGCTTTTATAATTTCTATATGGCAAATATGTGACATTCTAACTCATTAGTTTTACTTACTCTTTGTTTTACACATCTTTTTGTTTTTGTAGCAGGTTTATGAAAGTTTTTAATAAGAAAATGCATAAAAACTATCTCAACCACTGTTGTGTTGTAACCCTTTTAAAAGACAAAAAGCCCCTCTTGAAAAGTTTGAGGCCACTTCAAAATGTTATGCTAGAAAATAGTGATCCTGAATATAGTTTGTCATTCATCACTAGTTTGTACAAATTGTTTGAAAAAATCAACCAATATTACCAACATAATTTATTTAGAACCTTAGAACAAAGTTGAAGTGAAGTAATCCACCCATTTGTAGCATATCATAAGACAAGGATAGGGAATTAAATCTTACTGCTTCATTAGTGCCTGTCTTGACCATGCAACTTCAGTAGTGTACAATTTCTAGCAGCATTTGATGAAGGATATAAAAGAAAAATTCCCTAATGTAAAAAAAGTGCATTATTTTTCTGATGGCTGTGGTGGAGCCAGTACAGGAACAGATTTAATTTCAGCAATCTTTGCTATCATGAATAGGATTTTGGTTTGAAGGTTGAGTAGAATTTCTTTGCTACCAATCATGACAAAAATGCATTTGATGGTATTGGAGAAAATGTCAAAAGGGGTGTAGCAAAGACTAGTTTGCAACAAACTAATGTTGGTCACATTTTGATATCAAGAGCTTTTTATCATTTCTGCACCAAGCACTTTGATGTAATCAAATTTTTCTGTTTCAAAAGAGCAAGTTGCAGCTAATAAACTACATCTGTCTAATAGGTTTGATGAAACTTTAGCAGCGAAGGGTACAAGAGGATATCACAGAATTGTACCAAGGTTAAAGAATTGGATACAGGCCAGATACTATTCAAGAGAATTCTAGTTTATTCAGAATTAGTAGAACTGAACAGGATGTCAGCAGTCTGGCATACTGGTCAATATGTTGCCTGCAAGTATGATGATAGTTTGGCTTAGAATAATTTTAGATACTTCAGAGTAGTTTGGTGATTATCAAATTAGCTTCTTGACCTCTTCAGGAAGCCCAAATAATTATTATTGTCCACTAGGGTATTTCACTTGTACAGAGGAAAATATTAAAGGTCAATATTTTTCTCCACTTTGCTTGTGCTTTTATTCCTTTTCATGTAAGAAAGATGTGCACCAATTTTGAAAATGATTAAGTGATATTTAGGGGTTGCACACATTTGAACATTTTATAATAAACAATTTTCTTCAGTGTTACGAAAAAATTCTCCTTGGAAGCACAGAAAATAAAAAACTCTAGTATTAAAGTCACAAAATCTGAATCAATTTTTGAATTGGTACAAGGACATTCCTGCCTTGGTTCTTTTCAGCACCTCCTTTTGATGATGTTCAACAATCCGCAACAAGAATTGTTTTTGCTTCTCATCCTTGACTGATTCATTGAATTGCTTGATTAATGCAATTCCCCTCTCTGCTGTGTCATTTATGATTTTCAGCACATTGACTGACTCTCTCAAGCCATTATTTTTGTTGTACTCCTCTACGTTGTTGACATCCCTGATGCCAAAATTGTCGAAGAATGTCTTCGTCCTTTGAGTGATAAAGTTGCTCAGATCCTTGCCTTCAAAAGTCAGGTTTTTCCATTTGAGTCATTTGAGTTCCTTCCTCAACGCAGGTTTGTTCAAGGCCTGGAACATCTTTTCTTTCTCATTTGGCAATATCCATTCAAGGAAAGCCAAGCTGACTAGTCTCTGAGAGATACCATAGATGCCTTTTGGCAACTCTCACGGCAGCCTGGCCCAGGTCCTTGTTCGGATATGAAGTCAACAGTTGAATCATGTCTGTCATTTTTTGGGGCCCACCTACTGACCACTGCCTCGTACCAGAACTGGACATAAATGAAACATGTAAAAAGGGCCATGTCATGCAATCCCTTCACCTCTCAGTTGGTGAGTTCCAGTTGCTCCTGAAACAAAACCATTTTCAGCACATAACTTTCGCCATCCACCTGGCTTGATGATGGGCTCCTGGAGTCCTGAAGGAGAACTCAGCTCCACCCCAGCCTCCGAGGAAAAAGAGCAACAGCTTGAGGAGTTCCTCATAATCTTCTCTCGGGTGACATGAACTTTCAATGACTCCACGAAGATAACTCTCCATCCTGATTCATTCATCTTCCAAGTACCTAGTGGCTGGCTCTTCTTCATTGATCATGGTTTTGAAACAATTTTTGTCAAAGTCCCAACACTGCTGAAATCATTGAAAAACAGGATTTCAGGACCATTTTGTTGGCCCCAGGGACTTATGAAAGACCTCCTTCAAAATGAGCTCATAAATGTGGTGATGGCAACACAACCACAAGTGTGACTGACCAAGGAATTGTTCAATCCTCATACATGCCCCTTGCAGAAGTCCAGTATTGGACACCATAGTGTCAAATGAGAGGCCAATGATGTGGTCCTGAATTCCAAATTGTTGCAGCTCCTGGATGACAGCTTGAACCATTTGTTCACCCGTACCATCCTGGGCAACAGGCACTCCAAGAAGATGCTCGAACTCCTTCCCTGTTACCACAACAGCTACTCTGTCTTCCAAGCTTCTAGAGCTTCTGCCAGCAGCTTGGGGTAGTAGCTTGCTGTCCCAGTGCAGAACTAAGAAAGGTGGATCTTTGAAGATCGACTCCTCAAGTTGTTTGGCCATTTTCTTGATAGTTGGCATGTGCTTGATGAACAGTTGATGGTGAAATAATAATCTGCGATACATCTTGTCCGAGACTTTTAGCAGTTGCAATGAAGTGCTTGCTTGTCGAATAGAGAGTTGTTCTCTATCCCAAGTAGCCACGAGTGTTGGATCAAGTGTGTTCTTGGAGCAACGAGGTGACTTAGAGGCCAATGGAGCAGCAAAATCTTCATCATCATCTGTTGTCACCATTGAGCTAGAGGATGTGCTATCCAGCTTCATTTTCTTGGCGATCTTTTCAGCTTCTTCAGCATGCTTTCATTTTCGAAGTTCAAGTTTCTTAGCTGCTGCTTCTTTCCATTTGACAGCCATGGTGTTTCCTATCCACCCCAGCCATTGAAAAACTCATTCTGTCCTCCCTCTTCCTCTGGGAGGACAAGAAAACCTTGTCCTCCAGAACTGAACTCATGCTCATCACACCTTGACAAGTGATGTCAAAAAGGTCAGCAAGGTCTCCCTTCCTCACCTGATGCTTCATAATGGCTTTGTCTGTTTCTCTCGACTTCTCCTTCAAGTTTTGGTACTCTTTGTACAGCTTTAGTATAGCAGCTCTAATGTTCTGTCTTCATGGGGATATTCGCCTTCTTCCAAACTTCTTGAAGCTTGTTACTCGTAGACTTGATGGCAAGGGGGATTGTTTCCTTCAGCTCCAGGTGATGGTACATAAAGCAGAGGAGGACTTGCTCCTGGGATGGCAATCTTGCTCCTAAGAGCTCTTCAACTGGAGTCTTTTCAATCAGCCAGATCATCTTTCTTTCCATTTTCAACACTTTTTGAACCTGTGAAAGAAAACATTACAATATGTTGGAAGTTGGGACGTTCTCGAGATTTGGTTACAAAGGGCTAAGGTATCAGAGGTGACATAAGTGTGCAACCTCTAAATGGTGGTCAATTTGCTTCAAATTTGATACATATGCTTTACAGATCATAAGGTGTACGGGGAAGAGCAAAGTGTAGTGAAATTCACAACTTGATAAAAGTGGAACACCCTATTGTCCACATAAAGCTAAAATTTGCTGCATAAGAAAGGACGTAGTTTATGACATAATTTATACCATGTTCTGCATTATGCACCTTCCTGGTGTAGTGATTAGTATCACTTACTATGAGTCCATCATCCCCTGGATTGAGACCCGGTGATGGCAGGTAGTGTGCAGCAAAACCCAGCTGTTCATCCTTCCACAAAATAAGGAAATTGGTTGGTAGATAAATGAGTACCCTGGGTAGCCTTATGGTTAAGACACTGGGCTGCTGGTGGGGCATGGTTTAGATTCCACATTAAACTGTAAGTCTAAGGTGGAGTAACAAGCTTGACTTTTGTCAGAATGACCAATTTAGGTGGAAGCAAAACCAAGGTTAACCAAGGTGTCAAGTCCAAATATCCAGTCTGGCATTAAAATTATTTACTCTTTCCACCCAAAGAAAATCAAAGTAGTGGATAAGGCGAACTTAGAATAGTGCCTGGACTTTTAAATTTATGTACATATTGTATAAATATATGATACAGTTGTCTGTAAATACAAAATGGCTCTCAAGTTTTGTTGGACTGTGTTTATACTTGTGAATAAAGCTCTTCATTGGATATGAATAGATTTTTTCATTTTCCTACTACTGCATAAGGCATATACTTTTATATCCATTTCATTCAGTAAATTAACTCATAATAAGGATAGCAAGTTGTGTTAATGAATAACTGTAGAGAAAGTGAAATGTTATGATTTTTCATTTAAATCTGAAAACACCACCTTTAGATGCTTTCCACTGATGGAGAGAGTTTGTTTAATTTCATTAAAAAAAAAAAAAAAAAATGATTAAGATGCAAGGTTCCCCAAAATGAAAAAAATTATCCAACTTTTTATTCATTGACTCTTGAGTATTTTTTATGCTTATGATGATTCATTCGTTGGGAAATTACCTTTTCAGGTGCACTTTGAATCATTTTTCTATCTGAATTAGGGACTGAGATATTATGGGGGGGTATAAATTTTTAACCATAACTTTGAGCTATAATTTTGTATTTTGAGTTTGTTGGTTTAGCTTTAGACAATGCCATATTTCAAATACAAGTAATAAGAAAATTGAAGATTGTATGGTGTCATGCTCTGCATGATTTGTCATGGAATGCCCCATGTGCAATTATATTTTTATTTGTTTATAAATATGCATAAAGTAAATCAGGATGAATAAAAGTAAAAGTACTATATTAGAGAACAGTTTAATAGGTTAATATTTAAATACAAGTTTCAATACTCCCCATATCTTTCAGCCATCTGAAAGACTTTTACATCAAGTATTGGAACTTGAACTGTGAATACAGTATTAGCCTAATAAACTGTTCTCGCATATAGTGCTCTTACTTTTATCCAGTTACTGAAAATGTGTTCATTGCATTAACTCGCAATTGTACATCAGTATATTTGTCATATTGGCAAAGATCAGAAGAAGGAAAACATTTTTATCCTTAAATCAAATACCATGTTAGGATACAACATGCGCATTGATTCTACATACAGTATACCTGATATTCTCAATTTGTAACAGCCTACAGTATAAGGCCTATCAGTATGCATGTATAGTATAGTATACATTTGAAAGACAATAATGTAAACCATTTGGACTTGGTGTAAAGAGTCAGATAAAATTATTTTTTGCAAGAATAAGCTTTATCAAAAACTTAAACATCCGGAGGCTTATGCAATGAGGACCTTATATTATATTATAAACGTTTACTTAAGCATCAGCAAATTGAAGATTATCCTCATTGAAGCAAATAAAGCTATTTTAACTTTTTTTTTTGGTGAAAAACAAACTTTATTACAAAATCTGGCAACGTTACCCCTGATTAGTCAAAAGTTGGTGACGTGGGTAACTAATTACTGACCAATTCTGAGCGACACTTATTACCTAGCGTACGCCTAACCTCTGCATAAGATCCATCTTAATTGGTACGCGTATGAAATGGGCGGAGTTGACTGTCAAAAATCAGATGGCCCCAAAACTAAATAGCAACCCCTAACCCAACCCTAATCTAGAACTACCAGAATGACAAGTAGTTTCGCACATGGGGTGAAATGAAACGTAATTCGCATGAATTAGCCTAGGCCCTACGCTGAAAGGTTTCGTATGTATGGTACGCTATGTATCTGAACTTGTAATATATAAACTTTCAAATTGTTTTATTACAGGTCAGAGCTCTACCATACAAATTGCCTATAGGTAGGCTTGGTCTTTGTTTAATGAAGGTATGGTATTCTTCCAGTAGTTTGTATCTTGGTCTGTAGGCTTGTAAGCAATGACGGATTGAATGGGAGAACAGGGGTGCCGAATATGTAGGATCCTGTAGAGTAATGTTGAATGGTCTAGACTAGTGGTTCCCAACCTGGGGTCCCCGGACCCCTGGGGGTCCGTGAGCTTTCAATATTCCGAGAGGCTCCAATGAAAATCGTACATTTACCCATGATAAGGGCGCTCAGGCTAAAATTTCAAGTTTCCTTGCTCTTGGCTGGAATTATTAATACTTTATTTAATAGGCTGTATTTATTGCATACTCTCTTATATGTCCTTTATTTGATAGTGAAAAATTAGAAAATGAGTTAATAATTAGTTAATAAAAACAGTTTGTTTGGTAGACGGAATCTTTCAAAAACATGGGATCTGTGGGAAAAAAATAAAAATAAAAGGGGTCCTTTGTGGTGAAAAGGTTGGGAACCACTGGTCTAGACAGTTTTTTGGCTGTAATTATATTGTAAGCTTTGAATTAGTGTGAATCCTGCGATTGCTTGACCATACAACTTGAGAATTTGTTACACTTGAAGTCAGAAGATGGAGCTAAAATTTTGAAGATTAAAAGTTCAGAAAAATATTGACATGTCATAATATAATTAGTAAAGCGATGTACACTACAATACAGTATTTAATATGCTGATGATGATTTCAATATTATGTACGAGTATAATTATTTCAATATTATTCACAATGTTTAATTGTTAAGCATTATTTTAATAATTTTTCTAATTTTGTTTGTTGTAACCATTGAAGAAACCTAGTTTCAATTAGGGATGTGCCAGATACCACTATCCGGCGGGATATCCGGCCGGATAGCCGGATATTTATGATCATATTTTTTGTAATGAGAATACCATCTGGGCCCGCCCCTTTCCAATCTTAGCTTGCATAGCTTTTAGCTAGCAAAAGTTGAAGTTGTACAAAAATCTAAAATTAAAATAATTGATAAATAAGCATGTACCACTACTAGTATGTAACTATATTAACACTGCTAAAAAGGCAAAATGTTTGGTCCAGCTAAAAGTGTGACGCATAGCTAAGATCCCAGCTTCCCTTACTTTTTATTTTTTATTTTTTATTTTTATATTTGCAAATTACAATATGAAAAAATATGAATTAGCGAAACCTCTTATTAAGATTTGAGATATAAAAATAAAACATATAGCCTAATCAAATATACCAGTAAGGTAAGTGAAATTATTAAAATAGCAAAACCTTAAAAAGTAAAAACTCACATTAAACAATAAAAATTAATACTATGTTCAAGACACTAGATTCACAAGTTTAAAGCAAATTTTTGTCCATTGTGATGGATAAAAAGAAGCATCTCCCTTGCTTTGGTAGCAAAGTACTTCTTTTTTCTTCAAAAATATTTCCATATTCGGAAAACATTCTTTCTGAGAAAACTGAAGATGCTGGTGTCACTAGCCATTTTAGAGCAATTTTCTTGAGAGATGGAAAGGATTCTTCATTTTTCCAAATTTCAAGTGGAGATAGTCGTCTGTCTGATATGGGTTTTTTTGCATATTGCTCAATTTCCTCTGCTATTTCTGCGAATGAAGCCATCTTGCGGCTTTTTTTAAACTTTTTCTCACCAGGTATCTTTTCTGAATTTTCTTGTTAGTTGAAGTGGATCATCATCAAACTTTGCCTTTTTTCTTCCTGTTGAGGAGGAAGAAGAATTAGAATCATCATTGCTATGAGCCTGTTCTTCAAAATATTTATCTCTAATTTTCTCTAGGTTGTTTATTTCATTTATTTCTTCAATTAACCGTGTCTTAATATTTCCCTTTTGTTGATCTTTGAAAAACAAAAATTTAAATTGTGGATCAATGACAGTTGCTAGAGCATACTTCCGATTTGTTAAGACATTTCGACACTTTCTTTTTTCATTGTTTTCATTGGCAAAAAATCGTGACAGCAATGACTTCAACAGTTCATCTTTTGTAGTTTGAACTCCTTGATCATCCTGGCCAATTTTTGAAAGAAACCTTTCAAGCATGCACATGTTTGGGATAACAGTAGAGAGTAAACTATATTCTGTACTCATTTCTTGGGTGAGTTTAAAAAATGGCTGTAAAAGCTTTAAAAGATTTTCAATCAAGTGCCACTCATTAGATGAAATAACAAATAATTCACTATGATCAGCAAGGTATATTTGAACTGATTTTTTCAACTTAACCATATGTTCTAGCATCAAATAAGATGAGTTCCAGCGCGTTAAAACATCTTGTACCAATAGAAGAGGAACATGACCCTATTGTGTTTGGAGAGCTTTAAATTCAGAAGTAGCCAGTGGGGAGTGGTTAAAATGTGTCACTAAACGTCAACACTTTGCCAAAAGATCTTTTATAGATCATTGAGCCATTAATGCATCATTCACCACTAGCTGTAGCAAATGAATTGAACAGTGAACAGAAGGTATTTCCGCAAGGTCACATCCCAAAGCTATGTTAGAAGCTCCATCTCTGACCAATATATTACTCCTTGATCTGTCAATATTCCATGATTGCCACAAAGATTGCAATTTGTCCGCTATATTAATTCCTGTATGCGATCCTGAAAAATGAGCTGAATGCAATACTGCATTACAATGAGTAGTCATTCATGATCCAATGACCTGACAAGGAAATGAATGATTCATTTGAAGAAGAGCAGGTCCAAATATCGGAAGTGAAGCTAATGTATTTCCCTTCTTTCAATTTATTCATAACAATTTCTTTGAGTTCTTCATAGATTTTGGGTATGACTTTTTCTGAAAAATATGTTCGATTTGGTAGCAAATACCTTGGCTGTACGTGGGCCATCATTCCTATAAAGCCATCTTGTTCAACTAAACTAAAAGGATGGTTGTCCAATGCCATCATTAATCCTATCTTTTTATGTAAAGCTTGAGCTTTTGAGTCATTTATATCCCATATTTTCTTAAAGGAAAAACTTTCTTCTAACGTGAGTTGCTTTTCCATGGCAACTAATTTTTTCTCCTTTGGAGCCATTGAGGTGGTCGCTATAGGTTGATTTTGATTTTCAGATGATTTGTTAAGTTGAGACACTTCTTTATATTCTTTTGAATGCAGCATCTTTGCATGATTGTGCAAAGGTTTTGTGCTATAGCACCTAGCACCCAATTTCTCTGATCCCCTTTTAATCTGTTTGGAACATAGGGAGCAAATAGCTATCGTTGGATTAGATCATTAGTCTCATGTATTGTAAATATTTTCAAAATAAAACTAGCCATTTTAGGCGGTAAATAATGTTAAAATATTGCTGTAAGCCTGTAACTAATACTAACTAGCTATATAGCTATATGATTTAGGCAATGAAACAATCCTGAAAAGGATAAAATATAGGTAATTAGTAAAGTTATTGAAAGATAGCTAGAATTTACATCAAATAGTGATTAAAATTTGATAGTATAGTCAATTAGTCAAGTAATAGCTAAATAATAATATATAAAAAATTATGAATTATTTGAATATTATCCGGTATCTGGGGGGGATTTTTTTTTTGATTATCCAGCTATCTGGCATCCGGCTGGATAGTAAAAAATACTATCTGGCACACCCCTAATTTCAATTTACTAAAAAAAATTTGGTCTTAAAAAAACTCGGAATTTTTTTGTCCCGCATGGGCATTTAAAAATCTGGCAACCCTACCTGCACCACTCACCTCCATGGAGAAATCCTGAATTCACCACTGGCTGTAGGCCTATACTCGACATTGCTGATTGAAGCTGAGCTGCCAGATAACGTGTACATAAAATAAATAGCTACATTATTCTGTGGTAAAGAGGAAAATCATTTTAATGGCATGTTAACAATTAAAATTGAAATCACAAAGAATTTCTGGTGTGTTCAGTCCCAGTCCATTATAAACTATAAAGGCTCATTTGCTGAGGACTGTCAATTGTCACGCCAAAAGAGACCATTTTAGTGGGTGTACATTTTCATTTCTTTACTAAATAAAGTGTAAAATGGAAGGTATTAAGTCATTAAGTTGGTATTGTGCTACCACCGTGTCTTTTCTTTAATTGTATTGCATACGGTACGCTGTCTAGTGTCTACCGTCATTATGAAAAAATATGAACTGAAAAGTATTTTTGTAATTGGAAATGGGTCTACGCCCTACAAGTTATTTATCTGGTGTTATTACATGTGCGCCAAAATTTAACTTACCCTCAAAAATGTGTTCTTTTCAGTCATTTGTGTCAAAACGTACCTTCAGATCGCGTTAATTCATTTTGGCTCTAATGCAGTATAAATTTACACAGTATCTGCGAGTTCAACTTAACCTAAATTTCCTTAATATAGATGTAAAACAATGTCTCTTCCATTTGACCCAAATAAAACGATATGAAAGGAACACGTTTTGGCGCAAATGCTTATAGCCTAATTTATCTTTCATCCTGAATTAACCTGTTTTTCAAAGGCGCCATGTCGCACAAGAATCTAATCTAATTTTTCGTGTACATTTTGATTAAAAAAATAGCTTTACATTTTATTTCACTTGGAATATAGAAGTATAAACCTATTTTTGAAGTTGACTGTACATAAGAGTATATCTGTGTAGGTCTGTAGCTTACCTGATCATTTAAATATGATGTAATTTTGTCACAAACGGGCAAAAGATAGTTTTGTTAAATATTCAGAAATTTACAGCATATATATATATATAATATATAATATATATATATATAATACTATATATATATATATATATATATATATATATATATATATATATGATGAATAAAACCACGAAGGAAAAAAAACACAAAGGGGTGCTCAAGCGCTTTCGTCTAATGACATCCTCAGTGTTCCTGAGGATGTCATTAGACGAAAGTGCTTGAGCACCCCTTTGTGTTTCTTTTTTCCTTCGTGGTTTTATTCATCATAAATACTTTTCACGTGTCACTTTCGTGAAATAATTTTTCATATATATATATATATATATATATATATATATATATATATATATATATATAATATATACACACATATATATATATATATACACAATATATATATATATACACATATATATATATATATATACATATACATATACACACACACACACACACAGGGGGTCCCATAAGTCTGGAACCATAGGGTAAAATAAATAATTCATGTTTTTCTGTTTATGCAAGTGCCCATGATGTCTTTGAGTAAGGAAGAACGCATCCAGGTAATTCTGCTTGTAAGAAATCGGAGTCAGGGAGGTCACTGAGGAATTTAACAGACTGCATCCGGATCACGTGCCGATAACACAGCTGTGTCGGCAAACTTGTAGCAAAGTTCAGGGAAACGGGATCCATAGGAGATAAACCACGCAGTGGACCTCCAAGGACATCCACCGACGACGACACAGCCGCTACCATCCTCGCTCATTTCACAAACAGTCCCCAAAAGTCTCTGGCATTTTTATTGCCGTTTTTATCATTTTGCCCTATGGTTCCATAATTACGGGACACCCTATATAATGCACACTCACAGGGGAATGTGAAAAGCGATTCCAAGGTCTTTCGTGTATTCACGTACACCTTGTGAGGGAATGTACACCCTGACAAGGTTTATTGTTGAATACACGAAAAGTCTCACAATACTTCGTTTTCCTTGTGGGTGTGTCATTTATTTTACACGTGTTTGAAATTCATCATAGTGTGTGTATATATATATACACCTCGTAACCACCACCTTGTTCTGTGCGTTGGTCTTTCTTCACACGAAGGTCAAGCTGGTGATCCCGCCTGTAGGTCTGGCTTGGTGGAGGAGTGAGTTGCTTTCTTGCGCTCCACCTTACACAGCCAGGTACACCCGGCTCATCTGGTACTGTCCTGAGCCAGGCATCTAGTCTTCTTTTGAAGACTTCAACTTTGACCCCTGTAACGTTTCTGAGGTCCTTTGAAAGCTGGTTAAAAAGTCTTGGCCCCCTGACAACCAAGCTATTTTCCTTCAGTGTTGAGGAGGTCCCTTGTCGGGCCTTTAATTTGGGAACACTACACATCCTGCCTTTCCTATTTTCTAGTGCTGTTTGAATGGTAATTGGGTTTAGTTTTAGGTTTGGTACCAGTTTTTCGATCATTTTCCATATGTAGATTATGATGTACCTCTCTTCTTCTAGGGAGTACAGATTTAGTTTAAGTAGTCTTTCCCAGTAGTTGAGCTCTTTGCAACCATCAACCTTTGCTGTGAAATGTCTCCGAGTTTCTTCTAGTTTATTAGTTTCTTCATTTTTATATGGGGACGTCAAAACTGAGCAGTATTCAAGTTTTGGTATAATCAGTGGTTTTAGCAGGGGAATCATTACGGTCCTGTCCCTTCTTTTGAACGTTCTTAGTACCTGTCCCGCGACTCTCTGCTTTATTTATCGCTATCTGATTTTGTGTTTCGAATTTCGCATCATCGGCCATTATTACCCCCAGATCGATCGCTTTTGTCCTTTGAATTTCCTGCCTATCTGGAGCATAATATGCAGTCTAAGTTCCTCTTTTCTACCATATCTCGAGAGCTGAAATTTCTCTGTTAAAGGTCATGTTGTTGTTTTCTGACCATTTGTATATTTTGTTCGTGTTCCTCTGCAAGGCCTCCACTTCACACACACACACACACACACACACACACACACACACACACACACACACACACACACATATATATATATATATATATATATATATATATTTAATGTAATGTTGAAATATAAACAACCGCGCATTTCTGCATTTCCATCTAATGGTACCCTCGTGTTTTCCAGATAAATTTGAATCAGATGTCCATTGGCTCACATGCAGGGGGTTAGCAACGTAAAACACCTCTGAGGGCGAAAGCGTTGCGGTTTCTCGAAATATTGCCTGGTTGTTATTTATTCTGGTGTAACCTAATTTATTTTAAGTGGGGAAATCCTTATATACCTTGGTAACCCTAGTTTTCCTTCCGCCCAAATTATTCATTCTAACGAAAGTCAATCATCAGTACAGAAGACGATCTAATCACATCGGAGAAACCTGTTAATGAAGCAAATTTCAAGAAACGAACGAACCAGAAAGCCATTAATTGGGTACCTGGAAAATTTGAAACAAGTTTTCCTGGGATCTTCCCACTGGTCTCAGTAGGTAACTTTTACGTCATATTTTGCATTAAGATGACGTCATCTGTATGTATGTATATACATATATATATATAACTTCTTTTAACCGCTGGTGTCTGTCATTTGCAGTGCGAACATGACGTACAAATAATCTGGGTTTAGGCTAGTTGTTTCCTTTGGTCATTCGAACGTCACGGGAAGCTGTTGTTGTCAGCATTATATATCGTGTTGTAGAGATTCCTGGCTATCATTTAGTTTTCATTGTGTGTTTTTGGTTGTATAATAACCAATACTTGGTATTACGAGTTAGAGTCCTAGGTTTAAGATTTTGTTTTAATATTGTTGTATCGTAACGCATGTAGGCCTACGTTATAATTAAAATTTGAAGTATTATTCGTTATATCAGTCTTAAATTGCGTGAGTTTTTGTTTTTTTTAATATTGTCTATATAATTACTGTATTGTTTGTTTAACGGCCTTTTGTAAGTTCATTGTAATTTATCAAATAATCAAACGAATTAACACATTTGATTCAACAGTCCGTTCAAATATAATGCTCAATTCTCGATAATATTTTCTAGAGAGGACACACAGTGAAATATTTGCACGACACTTGTGATAAGACTTAGAAATATATATCAGTGTGCATTAATTCCTAGTTCGTCATCATGTGGTTATACATGAACAGAGTTGATTTTCACTCGGTTAAAAGGAACCAAATTGTGTTTATCGGTGAGGAATTCAGTAATCACTACGAGGAAGTGTAAGTGTTGTTATTTTTGCTTAGTAGACTATACATGTACAAAATAGGCTTCATTGTTACGGTATCAGTTTAGGTTTAATAAAACCGTCGTGTGTGCACGCGCGCGCTCTTCCATCAGAATGGATAGGTCTAACTTTTACTCTTTATTGGTATTAGTTTCAAGCAAAGCCATTTTGATGCAACTTTGCGACATTTTATTATTCAAATATACAATACTGACTAATGCAGGATGAGGCCTACTTGTTTATTCACGCACGCACGAAAGACTACACACACACACACACACACACACACACACACACACACACACACAAGAACTAAAGTTAAAATAAATAGTACAGTATGTTGAACCTTTAACGACATTTTTTTTTAATTGAAATATTAGTTAAAAATATAGAAAAACGTAATGAAAAATAATTAAATCGGGAATCAAAGTGTGGTTCGTCTAAAACCGTAACGTAACATCATGAAATAATTTTTTTTTTTTCAATTGTTAAAAACGAGTCACTTATTTGATTTATTATTTGGGAATACAGAAATTAGAAGTGACATTGAGATCTTACTGATAATGAGCAGTATCAACAAAGGAAGCGTTTATCTTAAATGTATATTTCTCGGGAAAGAGAGTGCATCATTGTGTATGTACATTTACTATTTATGGGTAATAATAATGTCAGTCGAAATATTTTTTCGTCAGAACAAAAAATTTGTAGAATGTTTTTTAGTTTACGTACAATAAGACTTGAACAATTTGGTAATACATTTTGGACGAATTGATAATTCGAAAATTATCCACAGGTATTTATACTGGTATGTATTAAAAATCAATGGGGCCTATTAAGGAAGTTATATTTCAGTGTTTATTTATCATTTTTTTTTTTTTTTGTTCGTTTGCGATAAATAGCCCTCGGGGGTCTTCCTGGTTTGTAGATAATTGTAATATATATATATATATGTTATCTATATCTGTTGCCGACAAATGTGCATAAAAGGAAGTTTTACATGATGGTAATTGAATAGGGATATATCAGACCAGCAGATTGAGGGCTACGTCGTAGCCAATGCCATTATGCCTGCGAAATTAAGCAACATTGGGTCTGGAGAATAGTTGGATGGGAGACCGTCTGCTCCGCCCAGTTTATGTAGCGACCCGTGGTTGGGATCCCACGTAAAGCTGTAGGTTCCCTTCCGTCATATGATGATGGACGTTCCGAAGGAGGTTAAGCAACTCTATCAACCAAAGCAAAATGGTAGAGAAACGCGGCGTTTTTCTCATTCTACTTTGGTCTGATAGATCCTTATTCAGTTTATTTATTATTATAAAAATTTCCCTTATGCGCATGATAGACTGTTTAGCGGTAATGACGATTGTGCAAGAATCCATTACATAAGTAGGAGAAAATTTTTAGGAAATTTTTTGAAGCAATTTTGTAGAAATTGAAATGTTCCGCATTTGTTTTAATTTATATTTTTTCCTATTTCTCCTCCATCCCCCGCCCCTCAATCCCCTTCCAGTGAGGGAAGATGCGAGCCCGGAGAAGTTTGTTGAACCTATCCAGTAGGGTAATTCATAACCTATGCCTATTAATTATCATCAATCCAATCCCGAAGCGGACGTTTTTTTTTTTTTTTTTTTTGAATAACCTTTATTAATAATAAAATAAATACATTGGTTTTACAATTTAGAATGGCATAAATAGTTGTGAAGCTTGAATATTTATTTTTATTTAATTTGGCCCTCAAGCTTTCTGCTTTACTGGGCTCTTATTAAAAATAAAAGTTAATAATAAATAAGTATTATTAATTGTTAAAGTACGTAACTTATCATTATTGATATGACAAATGCAAGGTCATTATTGAAGGTATTATACCAATACCATACAAAGAAATCAATATTATACACGAGATAAATTGTTTTTGTCGCTCCAAGGCCATTTACTATATGGCGCTCCCAGTATGGAGAAAGAGTAATATTTTAAAAATAATAATAATAACTTAAAAACTTTTAAAAATCCCAGTTTTTAAAGGAACTCGTCATATACATTCATTTTAGGAACAAAACTCAAATTTTTTTTTTATATAACTTTTATATAACTTTCACAGATCTGTAAGGTGTATGATGTACAGTTTTTATTATTATCTGATAATACAGGTATATGGTATCTGAATATACAGTAGCTCAATGATGATATGGATCTGAATATTTCGCTTTTTCCTTTGTTCTCTCTGCCTTTTTCCTTAGTCACAAAAAAAGGGGTTTGGGGACAATTTTGTTAGGGAGGAAAGATCTGAGCTTGTAGGGGAAGATCCCCCACAAGCCTTATGGAAAAAAAGCCCTGGTAGCTTTGAAAAAGTTCAGGATATTTTTGAGTTTTGTGTCGGAAACTAAAAATGCTACAAGCAAGAGTTTATTTAAGAAAATATCCATAATTAAATCGATTGATGATGGATGTTCTACCACGTGGTCGTCCGCCAGCCATTTTTATTAACACTGGACTACTACTACTAACGTGTTTTGCGTCAAAACTATCCTACCCTTGGGTCACTTCTTAAGCGAAAAGCTTCAAGTTGATTGGACAAGAGTAAATGCCAAATTTCTGTGAGTATTGTCGTCTTGAGGCATGTAGTGTGTTAGCTGTGACGAGGCACAGATCAACTTGACGCGTTTCGCGTAAGAAGTGACCCAAGGGTAGGACAGAGTTTTGACGCGTAAGAAGTAGTCCAGTGTTAAAATTCTGAAGTAGAAATAGTTAAATAAATAATAGTAAAAATACTTTGTTTTATATGTATTAAAGTTTAAAATACAAAATGAAAGAAAATAAAGTTTCGACGCTAAACTCAAAAATATCCAAAGTTCATTACAGTTTAATTGCACGTAATTATGTATTTGACAGCTCGTTCATTGCTTTGAAATAATATACTTAATGCATGGCCTCTATCTGGTACCGTCCTTAAAATGGAAATTGACGGAAGTTGGCTATTATCAACGGATAAATTGTGGAAACCGTTTTAACAAATACGGTGGCCATGTGTTTGAAGTTATTAAAATGTGTGTGTTTTAAAGCTGAAAAATAACTAGCAACAAATTACATTATATTTTTCCTCCCTGACTCTTAATTGCGCATACTTTTGCTGTAAACTCCCTCATTTGTTCAATGAATGCAGGTACCATATCTGCTTAGTCATAAACATAAATATCCTTCCGGTATTCATAATATTTTAGGGCGAGTTCATTTTTGTTTCACGGAAATCAAGCCTCGCGATTACTTTAGTATGGTAACTAAATTCGATATGCACCTGTTCTCTGCATGGCTTTTTTGTCGCGAGTTGAGGCCTCTGTTGGAGTTAACTTTTAATAAATGAAACTTGAATATAGTAGGCTTTTGCGTTACACCATTTGAGGGGTCGCGCGTCTTAAGGTACCTAAGCGCCACCACAGGCGAAAACGTGTTTTTGATGGATATCACTATTTTCACCCTTCCTCTATCGCGTGGTTTGGGTTACAATGACCTTACGACACGAAGTATGGTTGAAAACCTTATGAAGCGAACTACTTTTTTCACCTCTATCGCCAGCCAAAAGTTCACCCAAAGTTCGGCATAATAAGAAAATTAAAAAATTAAAAAATATATATACAGGGTGTACATAAAGTCAGGATCTATTTTTGTGAAGCACTTGGAAATTATATGGAATTCAATCATAAAATGATAAAGTGGTAACATTTATTAAATAATTAAGAGTAGGATTCGACGTGACGCCCATCAGTATCCCTGCACAGCTCAAATCGTTCCGCAGCATTTCTAAACACATTCTGGAGCATTTGCGGGGTTATGTTATCTGCAGCAGTTCGTATACGTGTACGTAAGTTTTCAAGACTCGTAATCTTCGTCTGATAGACGTGCGATTTGATAAAGCCTCATGCAAAGAAATCTAAAGGGGTTAAATCTGGTGATCTCGCTGGCTAAGGTCTGTTGCTCCCGCGTCCGATCCAGCGATTTGGAAAACGTCCATTTAGAATTTTAGATAATCCTGAACAATTTTGGCATAGTGACAAGGAGCACCATCATGTTGATAGACGACGGGGATAGGATTGTTAGTACCGTCGTCTATCAACATGATGGTGCTCCTTGTCACTATGCCAAAATTGTTCAGGATTATCTAAATGGACGTTTTCCAAATCGCTGGATCGGACGCGGAAGCAACAGACCTTGGCCAGCGAGATCACCAGATTTAACCCCTTTAGATTTCTTTGCATGGGGCTTTATCAAATCGCACGTCTATCAGACGAAGATTAAAAAATGAAAATCTATTACAAGAACTCCTCAACATCTTCATTAGCATACTTAGAACTCTAATTTATCCAAAAATGAACGTTCTAACTCAATTAATAACAGATATATCAGGTCATCCCATAAGTAATGTCGTTTTTTAGATCGGAATTTGAAGTACAAAAAAAACTCAACTGAAACCTTTTAATCTAGTATATATTTTCCATCGGAATCAATGACACACTGCCAACGTCCTACAAGCTTTTCAATACCATGTTTATAAAATTCAGGCGGTTTTGAGGCAAAAAACGTACAAAGACTGGTGTGCAGGTCATCTAAAGAAGTATACTGTTTCTCGTCAAGATAGTTTTGCAGACTCTTGGAGATGATAACTTGAAGGCGCAAGGTCTGGAGGATGTGGAAGTTTTTCCCACCCAAGCTCCTCAATTTTTGCAGAAGTGATCCAAGCGGTATGAGGACGTGCGTTGTCGTGGTGGAACACGATTCCTTTCCGATTAACCAAAGGTGGTCTCTTTTCTTTTAGTGCAGTGTTCAATCGATCCAGTTGTTGACAGTAGAGGTTGTGCGGTGATTGTTTGGTTGTGTGGTAAGGTTTCAAAGTGTATTACACCACCTTCCGAGGGTGAAGATTTGGTTTTGGCTGTGGTGTCGCTGGTTCTCTGGCACAAACCCACTGTCGACGGCGCTTAACATTCTGATACAGTATCCACTTTCATCACCAGTCACTAAATGGTGCAAAAACGGATCTTGGAGTTCACGGTAATGAAGAGCTGTGCTAATGTTTACCCGCACCCTCAGATTGTCGACCGACAATTCACGTGGCACCCATTTTCCTAACTTAGGCACTTTCCCGAGTTGTTGCAAATGTCGATGGATGGTGGACGGGGATGAATTGAGTTTCTGGGCCAATTCTTCGACAGTTGTTGAACAGTCTTCTTCAAGTGCGGATAACAGCAGGTCATCATCAAACTCAGCAGGGCGTCCAGAGCGTGCTGCATCTGTCAAACAGCAGTCACCATTCCTAAACTTTTGAAACCATCTTTGACATTTCCTCGCATGCAGAATATCGTTGCCATAAACGTCCTGAATGTTTTGCGTTGCTTCAGTAGCACTATTCCCTTTTTTGAACTGGTAAAGCATTATATGCCTGATATGCTCTTCTGATACCGCCGTGTTTATGAGGGGTTCACATAAAGCAAAACAGACGTTTTCACTGGTCAAGGTCTGTAAAGTATGTAGCGAAACACGATAGATCTCCTCTTAGATATAACCTTCGGAAAATTTATGCTTAAACCGAGTAGGACTAGTTTAAACTTAATCTATCGTAAAAAACGACATTACTTATGGGATGACCTGATACTATTGCCAGAATATTGCTGAACTTTGTAGGCGATTTCTGACAAATTTTAGTTTTGGCGCTTAGGTACCTTAAGACGTGGGACCCCTCATTTATTCAGAGGGTGGAGCTCTATTTAAACTTGCATTTCGTATGCGTATGAAGTCTCGCTTTATCGGCTCTCATTACCCGAATTATTTCGAAATAAGCCTGGCATATTTGGGTCGCTTAAAAATTATGTCGCGAGGTCATGTTTCCATAATAATTAAAGTTTGAACCTAATTACATTAGGTTGTAATTGTACACACGTACTCTATGCGCATTGCATATTTTATGCATAGGTGCGCACTTAGGCTGCTCTTAATTAGCCGCATATTAGAAAGTAAGATTTTAAATGTAGCTTCTAATTTTTCCTTAGGGTGTTTTTAAAAGCAATTTTCACATGCCCTAATCTTATAACTTTTCAGTACTATTAAGGAATAATCTGTACGCTAAGGCATCTTAAAATTAAAGCTACGGGACCGAAGTAAAAGGCTTAATTAAATGTTGTAGCATATTTACATATTGTATTTACGTTTTTCTTATATACACATACTTACCCAATTGCAATAATATATAATTAATTTTTGTCAAGGAAAGGTAATTTTTAAAATAGTAGTAGTCCTCTTACGAAATCAAAGTAGGCTTTACGGCTGGACTGATATGCAGTTTTAGTCTGTTTACGATCATTTTCGTTTTCTTCTAAAGCTCAGGAAACCAAAGAGAACTGACGTTATTGAATTTTGGGAGGGACTTTATTATTAGTGTAATACGGTATTCTTATTGTTTTTGCTCAAATTACTGCTGTTATTATTATTATTATTATTATTATTATTATTTATTATTTATTATTATTATTGTGGTTAAAAAAGGAATAATTACTCTATTTTTTCTCTTCCTTTGAAAAATTTGCTGTCTTCAGCGCATCATTTTTGTACTAAGTGCGCTGAAGAAAATAACTAAGTTCATTTCAGTCCGGAAGAAAGTAAGAAACCCTTTATTAAAATTAATTATTATTAATTAAATAAATGTTAAAAATTTAATACAATCAGCCCACCCCAAGCGAGTGCTGGGCATAACAGCTAGTATATATATATATATATATATATATATATATATATATATATATATATATATATATATATATATATATATATATGTGTGTTAAACACAGACCGTGCATGGAACAAGGAACTCTTCTGGGAAAATTAAATCCACTATAGTCCGAATAAGTAATGGTAAATGACAAATACCATAGTTTTTCTTTTTCATGATGCTAGCCCGACGTGGGCAACGGGTCTCTCGCAAAGAGGTCCCATAAATATAGCTTTCCTCACCAGCTATCTGCAAAGCAGACAGGATCCAGCTTTGGGACATGGATCTAGGGTTTAAAGCAAGCCTAGTCCCACTACATTCAGAACCTCTATATAAGTAAAAGACTCGTTGCATTCACGTCGGATTGAATAAATCAAAGAAAAAGGGGTAACTATTGTATTTTTAGCCCCCAAAAAAAAAAAAAAAAAAAAAAAAAACTCAACCGGGACATTGAGCATCCACTTTTCAAGGCACGTAACACCCGTTTAATATACACAAACTCAGAATGGAGTTTCTCAGGGGACCATTCTGAGTTTGTATGTGTGTATATATATATATATATATATATAAAATAATTTATTACACCACAAAGATGATCGTAATAAGTTATTATTAATCGTAGTAAGTCTAATAGGCCTACGTCGTGGCCATGTTGCAACACCGCTTCCGGTTCTGTCAGCGAAGTTAAGTGACATTGGGTCTATGACAGTCACTCTATGTAGTAATTGGATGGGGTACCGTTCTCTTCTTCCAATTGATGTAGCGACTCGTGGTTCGGATCTACGTAAATCTATTTATGAGGTCGTATGACTTGTTTTATCCACTTAACGTAACAGCAGTCTCGAAACACGCATCACAGATCAAATAAATTGATATTGGAAGCGATTTTATTAATTTGCTAAGTAGAGTATAATTATCAGTTTGTTTTGATTTGTTACTGTGATGCGAAGTAATGTGAACATTTCCATCAATTACTTTTCAACCCTGAATCTCACGCCGTTCTTAAAGGTTCTTAAAGAAATTAATTGATCATTTTGGGACTTGGCTTTTTGATGTTATGCGCTGTAATAAGTAATCCAGTATGAGAAGTTTGGCAGAGGTGACGCATAAATTTGAGAAAAAAATAGTGAAGTGATTCCAAAGTATTAATGAAATGGCTCAAAATCCTACAAACTATTCCGTCATCCATTACCTTCGAATTAGTAATATATTTAATATTAAAGATAACGAGTTACACTCGTGAGAAAAAGGTCTCCGGTGGCCTTTGCCTCACGAGTGTAACTCGCTTCCATATTAGCCATTGCTAATAAGTCCGACTTATTGATAGCCATTGCGTCTTCTTTGGTAAACTTAATGTTTTCGTGTTGGGAATTAAGAAAAACGCGGGCGTGAAAAAGGAGAAAGGTGCCGTCGACGTATCTTTTATATAGTTGTGGTTTGTAGTGGGTGGGGCAATGGAGTAGCCAATTATTTTCATGGTGACAGAGAAAGATGTTGGCTAATGTGGCACTTAGGGGGGGGTCCCATAGCTAGTGAGTCGGTTTGTTGGTAGAGTTGTTGATTAAAAAAGAAATAGGTGTCTGAAGCGCAAGCGTTAGCAGTTTGTGGGTGGGCCTACGAGAACTTATGGGACACCCTGTAGACGTATGTTTTGAAGATGAATGTGATACGTTTAAGAATTGATTTAATAAACTTTTAAATGTTGTGTAGGTGTATAGGGTGTAGTGTTATGCAAGAAGTGAAGTGCCTTATTTTTGTTGAACTAACACTTGAAAAAAAATATAATATTGTCAAAGTATCAACATATACGTTTGTAGTAATAGTTAGTAGTAGTAGTACGGTTGATTCTTGTATGGGGAATTGCATTACATTACAGTTGGACATGACGAAGCCACTCTGGCCAAGAGAGAATATTGAAGTTGGCTAAATCGTCGTATATTTTATGATAGAATTTCAGAAAATTTATATCGTTTCAAGTCTGCTGTTTATCATTAAACTATTTATGAAACCACTATAACATATATATACTTGATTTTTAGCTAAAATCTACATTATTTAATTGCACTGATGACGTCTGTGTCTTCTCTTGCAGACGAACCCGCTCGTTGAATGCGCCTTCCCCAATTCAACAGTTCGGACCATGCGGCAGGATTATGCGAAACTCGGCCATGGTCATGTAAGTACATGGTTTTCATAGGGTCGTTTTGCGTAACAAATTTCTCATGATTCCTCTTTCCTGTAATATATATATATAAATAATAATAACTTGATTGAAGGGTTTGTACTTGGGGAATCGTAATTTAGTAAGGAATAAGAGGACGAGGAGATAGTACATGTTTATTTACAGACGTTTCGGAAATTTCATTTTCCATCATCAGTGCTAAAAATTTAAAATCAAATATAAATGAATAAATAAATATGATGAACATAAACTTATACAATATATTTAAATAAACGTGTGATATTAATAGTATATTTACAGTATATATTAAGTAATTAAAATTTTTTAAAAATAATATAAGTGTGTGATCAAGAGTCAAAATATAAAAAAAGTTAAAAGGTGAATCGAAATCGAGAAGTGTCTTACCAGGTTATCCGGGTGAGGGACTAATTGAACGGAAGGTTGGGAATGATTGGTGGTTGGAAGAATTCATATTAGAAAAGTTGGAGCCAGACGGAGTGATGGCGGATTTCTTTTCGGAGGTAAGGTATGAGAGTTTATCTGACTATGTTTAATTTAAAGGCGGAACTATAGTCGTTGAGGATTGGTTCAATACTCAGGATGTAAAGGGACTCTAGAATGCGGAGGTCGGTTAGTTGGTTGGTTGAGTTAATAATTTTGAAGTTGGAGGGAAGTAGTGGGTGGATGTGAAGGTGGCAGTGATCCCTTGTTGTTGATTTTAAAGGTTTATTTAAGGGCTGCGATGTTCTGGTAGAAATACCGCGATGCTCGTTCACTCTTGTTTGATATTGGCGAATGGTACTGCCAATATATCAATAGAAAAGACCTCTCCTGTCTTAAAGAATTATCTAAAGATGACTCCATCATAATCTCACGTTCTGACATAGGTAAAGGCACCGTCCTTCTTAATAAATCGGATTATATTAATCAGGTTAACAACGTTCTCAATGATTCCACCAAATTCAAAAAGATTAATGACAATCCCCTAAAACTTGGAAGACAAAATCAATCGTTTCCTCAGAAAACTATACGATCAAAATAAAATTTCGGAAAACATTTACAAAGAAGTACGTTCTTCCGCCTCGTTCCCAGGTACTCTTTACGGCCTCCCCAAAATACACAAACCTTACCTACCCATTAGACCCATCCTTTTGGCCTACACCACCCACAATTACAAACTAGCAAAATTCCTAATTCCCACCTTAACCCCGCTAATCCAAAATGAATATTCCGTCCCCAATTCCTACTAATTCGCCAAAGAAATACTGACCATAAATAATTCAAACAACCTCCACATGCACAGTTTTGACATAGTATCCCTCTACACCAACGTACCAATTAAATAAGTCATTGACATCTGTATCAACAACTTATTTGCCAACAATCCGAACACAGTCCTTAATTTAACGAAACAGGAATTCACCAAACTGCTAACGCTTGCCGCTTCAGACACCTATTTCTTTTTTAATCAACAACTCTACCAACAAACCGACTCACTAGCTATGGGATACCCCCCTAAGTGCCACATTAGCCGACATCTTTCTCTGTCACCATGAAAATAATTGCCTACTCCATTGCCCCACCCACTACAAACCACAACTATATAAAAGATACGTTGACGACACCTTTCTCCTTTTTCACGCCCCCGTTTTTCTTAATTCCCAACACAAAAACATTAAGTTCACCAAAGAAGACGAATCCAATAACACCCTACCCTTCTTAGATATAACAAAACACACACAAAAAAAGTAGTAGTTCAGCACCTCCATATATCGAAAACCCCTTCGCCATATAAAATTAACAGTATCAAAATCTTAATCCACCGTGCCTATCAACTTTGCTCTTCGTACTTATCCTTCCACAACGAAATAGAACTCATTCATAATTTTGGCATTAACAACAACAACAACAACTTCACAAAACATTTACTACAATCTTTAACCAGAAATTTTCTTAATAATATTTATCAACCCCGCCTTAAAAAAGACGTCAGTACTTTTCCTTTCCCTATTACGACCATATCAGCCAAAAATACTCTCAGAACTCCGCCTCCCACTTACCCCTCTTCACCCCCCAATTAACTTTGAATTCGGTTTCACCAACAATAACAGCATCAAATCATACCTCAACCACAAAGAAAAAACACCCCAGTCCGTTGTTTCGTCTACTATCTACGTTTTCAACTGTGTTCGCTGCAAAGCGAACTATATTGGCAGCATCATTCGCCAATATCAAACAAGTGTGAATGAGCTTCGCGGTATTTCTACCAGAACATCGCAGCCTTTAAATAAACCTTTCAAATCAGCAATAAGGGATCACTGCCACCTTCACATCCACCCACTACTTCCCCTCCAACTTCAAAATTATTAACTCAACTAACCGACCTCCACATTCTGGAGTTCCTTTACATCCTCAGTGTTAAATCAGCCCTCAACGACTATAGTTCCACCTTTAAATTAAACATAGCCAGATAAACTCTCATACCTTACCACCGAAAAGAAATCCGCCATCACTCCGTCTGGCTCCAACTTTTCTAATATGGATTCTTCCAACAACCAATCATTCCCAACCTTCCGTTCAATTAGTCCCTCACCCGGATAATAACCTGGTAAGACACTTCTCGATTTCGATTCACCTTTTAACTTTTTTTATATTTTGACTCTTGATCACACTTATATTTTATTATTTTTTTAAATTTTAATTACTCATTATATACTGTAAATATACTATTAATATCACACGTTTATTTAAATATATTGTGTAAGTTTCTGTTCATCATATTTATATATTCATTTATATTTGATTTTAAATTTTTAGCACTGATGATGGAAACTGAAATTTCCGAAACGATCTCCTCGTCCTCTTATTCCTTACTATATATATATATATATATATATATATGTGTGTGTGTGTGTGTGTCAGTGGCGTACGCAGGATTTTCCTAAGGGGGGGGGTCTAAAAGTTTGCAAGCGCCATTTCCTTACAATTATTTTTAATAATAATAAGTGAATACTTTGTGTGTGGCAAAAATAATTAGCCACTTGCCACTTGATTAAGATGCCTTACTAAGAAAACGTTCTATTCGTTTCTCTCGAAATGAAACTTTTGTCCTACTTCTTATGGGAGGAGTCCAGACCCCATGGACCCCCACCTCCGTACGCCACTGGTATATATGTGGAGCAAGCCAGTGATATAAATGTATTTGTAATTAGAACGGCTGCATTTGCGTTGCCTTGAGGAGGAAAAACAAAATCGCGTTACATCATATTCCTGTTGAGCCACGCACCCAGACCTATAAAATGTCACGAGTGTCTGAAGTACAAAGTAAGGATACGAGCAAGGAAATGATTATTATGAATTTGAGCGGTTATTCGAGTATGATAATAAAAATATTATTGTTTCCAGTGGTGATGAAGCGCACGTAGAAGCCTCGTTAGTACACTGACCCTCTATATACTTGACACTGATGATGTGAACTGCGCGTACCTTGATTAGGTGTGTGGGCGGAGGGATGCTTTGTAAAAACAGTTAAGCGTTTGTGTGTACGTGCGTGTAAAACCTTTTTATACAGTTATTTCCCACTACCCCTTGAACTGCTTGAGCATATGACGTACGCGCCTCACTGCGCAAACTCTTCTACGGGAAAAAATAAAAGCTAAAAGTAAAAAGATCGATCAATCGCTCGAGTTTCCATCTTATTTTCCTTCTTTGCGGACCACTGCCATGCACCACATTTTCAAATTGTATTTAATTGTGTTCGAACTAGGGATGTGCCGATAGTATCGGTATCGGCAGTATCGGCCTTTTTTTGGAGTATCAGTATTGGCAAGGTGAAAATATGGCCGATACTCCGATACTTTTCTACTTTATTTATTATGTGATTCAAGACAAAGTTATGTTTAATGGCAGTAATTGATTAACACAGATGATATTATTATATTATCATATTAATATTATTAATTATTATAGTGCTCCTACATTAACAGTACTCCTACTCCAACACCGGCTTTCCCAATCCATACCATAATCCTGCAAATATCGCTCTTATTTCACCTTCAATTGAAAAAGACACGAGAGTTCTATGTAGCACGGAAATTTGGACCTTATACCATAATAAATAAGGTTAATTTTAGCCTGCCAAACTTGGTCTCAAGTGCCTCTGTAACTCGCATGAAGCAAGGTTCCGATGGTCATTTCATAGACCGTTATTGAAATTTCGGCCAATTTACGTTTCAAACCAGTATAATACAGTATTATTATATATAAAACAGCTTCTTATGAGATAAATATGGTAAATAATGATAAATATAGTCAGCTGAAAACGACGCCGCGCCGCGAATTCCCAACAATTATAAATTAGCGAATTAAAACGAGAAGTGTTTCACCGATGGTGTCCGTGTCACCTATCAGGCTATCTCAAATCTAAAAATTGCAATGTTCGCATGTGTAGTATTTATAATTTCCTATAATAATATGGGCATATTAAAATATTGGTTTTATAACTTTTATTACTTTGTGTGCTTACGTATTCTTTCATAGAGCTATGATACAATACACTACACTGCTAAATTGACCAAGGCCCACTAGTGGGGTTCGGGGAAGGGGAGGAGTGTTAGCCGATGAGAAAGTGGAGCTGTCTCACGCAGTCACGCTGCGTGTTAGTTTGACTGGACCAGCCACAGTGTGTGGTTGTGTTATTTGTCGCTGTCACACGTCATCTTATGCGCAGTGACAAATGTGCTGAGTGTTGACACTGCTGAGGCTGATAAATCTTGCATTCTGCTTCGTTATCATGGCGCTTCTACTAGTCAAAGAAGTACATCCTCTCTCGTCTGGAAGTATTTCGACATAGATGAAAACGACGAGTCTAAAGTAGTCTGCAAAGAATGCAAGAAATTATTGTCACGTGGAGGAAAAGGGGGGAAATCTTTTAATACAACAAATCTTAAAAAACACCTGCAAAGCAAGCACAAGGAGGAGAATGAAGAATTAAATAAAGAAGAAGCTCAAGTTAAAGAAGAAGAGAGGCTACGGAACAAGAGGAAACTGGAGGGATATTTCAACAAACCTGCAAAAAAGAATACTGGCGCATCAACATCAACAAGTTCTACAAATGAAATTCAAATAACTCTGGATGAAACTTATGTTCGGAAGCAAATTTGGGACATCAACAATCCCCAGTCGCAAACCATTCGCAAAGCCATTGGAGAAATGATTGCTGCTGACTGCCAACCATACTCTATTGTTGAAGAAGTTAAAACCTAATTATGAGTTGCCGGGACGAAAGTATTTCTCTACAAAAATTGTTCCCGATATTCACACACAAGTACTGGATAAGGTCAAGACTGCATTAGAAGAAGCAGAGAACATCAGTTTTACCACTGACATTTGGACAAGCAGCTCAGATACGGCTTTTATTAGCTTAACAGCACATTGTATTGACATCAATTTTGAGCGAAAAACTGTTGTACTTAGAGTTGCACCTTTTCCAGGATCCCATACTGCTTCAAACATTGCTGAGGTGATCGAAAGTGTTGTTCAGGAATTTAAAATACCATCCTAGAAGATTCACGTTTTTGTACGGGATAATGGAGCTAATATTGTCCGAGGTATTCAAGACAGGCTATGCTAGTCTCTCGTGCTTCTTCCACACAATACAACTCGTGGTTAATGACAGTATTTTCGAACAACGAATAGTTAAGGATATGATCGCAAGTTGCAAGCAAATAGTTGGACATTTCAGCCATTCAGCACTTGCATACAACAAACTAGCTGCGCTACAGAAACAGCATGACTTGCCCGAACACAAACTGATACAGGATGTTCCAACTCGGTGGAACAGCACCTATTTCATGATTGAACGTATGTTTGAGCAAAAAACTGCATTTGCCAACTACTGCCTTGATACTCCCAACCTCCCTGTATTTGATGCCAACAAGTGGACTTTGATTGGGAAGTTTACTGCGCTGCTGAAAATATTTCACAAAATTACTGTTCGTTGAGTGAAAGGTCCGCTACTATCTCAGAAATAATACCTCAAAGTTTCTTTGGCTATTAACGCATCAATGAAGAGTCGCTTTGAACGCTATCTGGATGATTACAATCCAATACTAGCCACATACCTAGACCCCAGATATAAGACCTTGTTCCAAAATAAATCTAGTGAAGATTCCAAAATGCAAGAAAGCAACCTGGAGAGAGCAATGATAGATAGCGTCAAGAAAAGGAGCGAAGCTGTTCAAGAGGAAGAAAGTGGACATACAAGTACTACGAGTGAAGAAGATATGCAAGAGACTGCGAGTGCTTCTGACAACATTATAAGTGATGAGTTCAGTAAATTTGGCTTTGACAAGTGCATGGACCAATTGGTTCAAGAGGACCGTGATGATAGTGAGGGAAGTGGAACAAAAAAAATCAACTCCAGGAAGTTCATCTAAGAATAAGAAGCACTGCACATCATCATTTCTGATTAAAGATGAAATGACCAAGTATCAAATGTTGGAATTACAATCACGGGATAGAGACCCTTTACTGTAAAGTGGTGGAAACAGAATGCAGTTACGCTTCCAACATTAAGCCGTCTTGCAAATAAGTACCTGTCTTCTCCCCCTTCATCAATTGAAAGTGAGAGGCAATATTTACACTCCACACAGGAATCGTCTAAGTGCAGAAAGAGGCGAAAAGTTAATGTTCCTTCAATACAACTTACGAATTTTCGATTTTGAATATTAAGAATATATGTAATGTTTAATTATCCATATGTTTCTAATTTCTATTAATCTTAACCCTTTACTGGCCAAATATTTTGTAGGGTTAAATTATGAATGCGTGTATTTGAAAGGTTAAAAATTTGTCCTTTTGGGCAGTAAAGGGTTAATAATTTACTGGAAAATTGGAAATTTTATTTTTTTATATCTTAGTATCTTACAATGGAATTTTTCATTTTGCAATTTGTTCAAAATTTTAGTTTTTTTTTGTAATTAAAGGAAGAAAACGTTATCTTTTGTGTTTTATTTATTATTCACACAATGCAGATTAACAAGTCAACTTAGTCGAGAAATATTGTTATTCCCAAGGGCATGCTTGGTAGTTGAGGTCATGGAAACTGTCCTCAGCTCAGCATTGTACGGGAAGTTGCGCTCTCGGGGTCCTGACTCCTGAGCTAAACAAACGGGTGGATACTGGATAAAAGTTCATAAAACTATATTCTATTTCAATTTCGACAGTATGACTGTGTTTGAATTTTTTTTAACTTAATTTCATCCAATAACAGTTGTCTCCAACTTTCCCTATTTTTAATATTAAAATAAAAGTAACTATTTTTTTTTTATAATTTAACAGATTAAGCATTAATCAAAAAGTATCGGTATCGGATCGGCCATTTGTTGGTATCGGTTGAAAAGTGGGTATCGGCCAACATCTTGGTATCGGCACATCTCTAGTTCGAACCCTTCTCATAAAAAAGAAACTTTTTTATGTAATCTTCGTGTTCACTTTTACTTATTTAACTTCGCGTTATGAAGCTTTTTGATGCGGCGTAAATGACTATAATCTGCCCGAAATATGGGTTAAAAGGGCGTTACTGAATCCATACCCCTTTGAATTCACGAGGCCCAAATTGGTGAAACGTTGTAGAAGTAGTAATATGAAGTGAAAACTCGAGTCTGGTCCATCATCGATTAGATGTAGTCGAGAATAGCCTTTGCGTTTTGGTTACGACCGATTCAGACTACTCATATAACCCCTCTATGCGAGATAATGATTTCCTTCATATAATAATCCGACAAAGTAAAGCGTACATGTAATAATTATTATATTTTCTGCTTAAAACTACTACTTACAAATATGATAGTGCCAGAATTAGATTTACATAGTTCACAGAACACGGTAATGCGTGAGAGAGTTCTCGTTCTGTTATATTTGATAAACAAGTACAGTTTTGTGTGCAAATTGTAATTAATCCGCAATTTTAGAAGTTCATGCACAGCCTTGATTTAAACTAGGTAGCTCGCGCTTTAGATAAGGTTTAGTGCCTCAATTACATTGGAAAATTGATTAAATCTACTTGTGTTCTTTTTTTATGGATATGTAACTACTAGCCAACGTACTATGTTTGGTATTATTAAAACTTTGAGTAATAGAATCGTTACTTCTCTTTTAGGGGTGGGTGAGGTTTTAAAAGTTTTCAAGTTTATTATACAAGGTTTCCCAAAGGTCCCGCCCCTTAATGTATAACACGTTAGCCTTTGAGGAGGTCTTCCGGGATACCCTGTATAATATACAGGGTATCCCATAAGTCCGGCATCATAGGAAAAATAATAAAAAAAGGCAAAACAAAAGCTTTTATTTACAGAACGTGCTCAATATGTCCACCATTGTTTTCAATACACAAATTCAGACGTGATACCCAGTCAGCAAGCACACGGTGAATGATGTCAGGGGTAATGGTATTACATGCCCCAATAATGCGCTGCCGCAAATGTTATTGGCTCGCGGTCTGGATGCAGTCTGTTAAATTCAGCAGCGGCCTCTCTTTGACTCCGATTTCCTATGAGTAGAATTATCTGGATTCGTTCTTCCTTGCTCACAGACATTATGGCCTGTAGAAAGAGAAAAATATGAATTTCTCCTATGATGCCGGACTTATGGGACACCCTGTATATTGTTATTCTTTGGCCATATCTATTGCTAGCTGATTGTGTGCGTGTCTCAAATTTCCCATCGTCTATTATAATTACACGTTTTTTTTCTTTTAATCGGGCGCGAAAGTCGCGATACATTGCATTGGGTCGTAAGGTTAAGTGTGGTCAAGTGGCTCTCGACTTTTGTAACAGACTGGATACGTAGTTCATAGTTTTTTCTTACTCTATGCATTATCAAGAGTTGAAGTATATATATATATATATATATATATATATATATATATAATATAATATATAATATATATTGGGAGGGGGTAACCTTCTACCCTCATGAAGCTTCCATTGTTTCTTTTCATCTCATTCAAGGTAACTAACTATATGCCACACGATTTGAACTTTGTATTACAAACACGATAATTTCACTTTCTCAGTACAGATCTGAGGTTTCTACCGAATGCATACGAGTGGAGTAACGCTACCCTTTACATTAAAATAAAAAAATAGTGCTTACATAATAGGGATCTTTCACATTATTATTATTATTATTATTATTATTATTATTATTATTATTATTATTATTATTATTATTATTATTATTATTATTATTATTATTATTATTATTACAAACATTTCTGATATTCACTTGCTCGATCCTCAGTCACAGACCGTCAAAATTTCAACCTGACTCGATGCACCTAGACCTAAACAAGTATACATGGTTTCAGCCGTGTATAAAACGAGTTAAATTACACGCGAAATAGTTTATCGAACTTTTTTTATTGTTTTTTTATTATGGATTTTCTTTTTTTGCAATGCGAAACCGGTGTTCTTACTCAGAGGTCATCGTCGAATGCGTAGAACGAGGGCAAGGTTTTCGCTCTGTACGAGTGACGCCACCCACGGCGCACCGACCGCCACACAATTGCTGTCATTCGTACTCGAGTTTGGTCGGTCGGTGCGTCACGCCGCGCCACCCCGAATTTAAGTTCACAACGACCTATTTGGCGGGGAAGGGTGGTGGTCTGTTGGGTTGGGAACATTACGGTTATTGAACTATAATGAATGCATTTTTGCGAACAACTTTGGAGAGATTGAATACACTGTATTTTAAAGATTAAAGAGTAATAGGTTAAATACAAGACCTTCATTATGTTGGTATCCGTTTTCTCTCTTTATGCCCTCATTCGGCTCGTCGTGTCCACGTCGCAACACCGCTTTCCGTTAGATCAGCGAGGTAAACCGTCGTTGGATGGATAACTGTCGTTCGCGTTCGGATGATGTAACGACCCACGGATGTTTCGGATCTCGCGTACGGATGTAGGTCCACGCTGCCACGTGACCTTTGCTGTTACGAAGATTAAACAACCTAAATCGTTGCCGTTCTTGTTAAGGTTTTGAAGATTTGGTTATTCCCCGATTCTTATTTCGAGGATTTCCCCCGCGCTTCTTTATTGTTTGAGGAAGTAATACATAATACATAATATAAAATGTAACACACACACACCACACACACACACCACACACACACACACTTTTACATTTACCTTTTGGAAGGAGTCCGCCCTAAAAAAATTCATGCCCCTAACCATTTTCTCAATGGGATATTCTATCGATATAATAAACTGCTTTAACGTAACTTAACAAAACCTAACCTAATCTAACCTAACCTAGCATAATCAAATTTATTATAATCCACAATAACTTGTCGATCAGATGTCCCGTCGAGAAAATGACATTAGGACCCCCCCCCAAAGTTTAATTGCAACTTATAAAATGTTGGAATGTTTTCAGAGTTTAATTAATTAATGCCGCTTGAAAACCACGAAGCATTTAAATGAACTTAGATTGTCTTTTGTACTAAACCAATTTTGTTAATAATAATAATAATACCTTAAATTTTTTGGGCTTTGAACAATCGAAGCTCAGAATTTTATATTCACAAATTTAAATCAGCCGCAACTCGATGAATAACTTTTTTTTTTTCTTTATCGATTTTATCATCTGGATTTATTCCTTTTGTTAGTAAGTGCCGCGATGTAACTGCAGATAGTCGTGAGACTCCCGGAGTAGTGTGAAGTAGTATCCTGTGATACAACGTTAATAATTGCCCAATTTTTTTTTTTTTTTTTTTTTAGTTTACGAGTAATACGGTACCAGTGCGAATTTGGTATTCCCAGTATTATACTGGGGTTTGGGTGGAGGATGGTATAAAACCTGTTAAATTCCTTTAAACGAAGAATTAAAAGGAATTTTAAAGTAAAACTCGGCCTAGTCATTTATTGCACTGAGACATTTCTTTATAGATTTATCGATTACCTTAACCTGTGTATATATATATATATATATATGTGTGTGTGTGGTGTGTGTATATATATACACGTGTGGGTGTGTATGTATACACACACACGACGACGTGAGGAGTGTTACTATGGTAGTTCATTGTTATTCTAGCGTCACGCTCTCTGGCCTTGAGAAGCATTCTGCTAAAAGCAAGACCAATACTGGATATATTTCGCCAAGTTGCGTTCGTCTCTTTTCGCACGAAGGTCAAGTTGTGGCCCCCACCTCTAGGCCTTTGCTGGTGGAGGAGCGAGTTGCTTTCTTGCGATCTCCATCGTACATATTCAGGCACACCCGGCTCATCTGGTACCGTCCTGAGCCAGGCGTCTAGTCTTTTGAAGAATTCTACGTTGACACCAGTAATGTTCCTGCTCTCCATCGGAAGCTGTTGCATAGTCTTGGGCCTCTGACAACCAAGTTATTTTCCTTTAGAGCTGAGGGTGTCCCTTAGCTAGCCTTTAGCTTGAGAACACTACACATTCTATCTTTCCTATTTTCCACTTGTTTGGGTGGTTACTGGGTTCATCTTCAGGTTTAGGGACAAGTTTTCCATTATTTCCACGTGTAAATTATGGTGTATCTTTCTCTCTCTCCTTTCCAGTGAATATAGATTTAATTTACAAAGTCTTTTCCAACAGTCGAGTTCTTTGCAGCCATCATTTTTAGTTATGAAATTTCTTTGAATTTCTTCGTTTATTAATTTCTTCCTTTTTGTGTGGGGACGTCAAGACTGAGCCGTATTCAAGTTTTGGTATAATCAATGTTTTCAGCAGGGAAATCATTACTCTCTTCTCTCTTCTTTTAAAGGTTCTCAGTACCTGTCGTGCGACTCTTTGCTTTGTTTATCGTTATCTGATTTTGTGTTAAATTTCGTTTATTCCCCTATTTTTCATTTTATTTGCTATTATACCGTGATCACATTTGTCGAAAGCTTTAGCAAAATCCGTGTATGGAACATCGTAGTTTTCATTGCTTTCAAGTGCGTCTATGCTATTGTTAGTGTTCTATTAGTTGTGATAGGCATGAGCTTCTTGATCGGAATCCGTGTTGGTTCTTATTAAATCTTTCCAGTGTTCCAAGAAGTCAGATTTTCTCTAATTATTCTTTCAAATATTTTGGTGAGATGGGACGTCAGTGACACTGGTCTATAGTTTTTTGCTTAAGATCTATCCCCTCCTTTATATATAGGGACAATACACAAATTGTTCGCTCTTTTCTCCCGTGTCGAGAGATCTTCTCCACATCCAGTGTTGGGGTGTAGCTATTTAATTTTTACAGTTTTTAATCAATAAGACATTCCATTTGTCCGGACGTGCGGCTGAATGCGATTTCATTTGTCCTATAGCTCTCGCTATATGTTCTTGGGTAAAATCAAAATCTCTTATATACTCTCGTAATTTCTCTTCAAAGAATGTATCTCTGTCAGGGTACCATTTTGTAATTTTTGGGGGTACTGAAAACTGATTCGTACTGGGCTCTCAGTGTTTCGGTTATTTCTTTTAAATCGTCGGTTAGTTCATTATTTCCTTTCCTTAAGGGTCCGATAGTGGCGCGCATTATTCTTGTTTTCCTTTTCGCATAGCCAAGCAGTATTTTGGGTTTTTCTTTATTCTACCACATATTCCTCTTTCCTCTCTCTATAGACTTTAATTAGGGCCTGTATTTCCTTATCGATACTTTCCAGTTTTTCTCGTATTACTCCCCTGGTATTGTTGTTTGTTCAATTAATTAACGTCGCAACTACTCTCTTTTTCGGAATACTGTTCGTCTTTTGCCTCTCAAAAAAATTCCTCGGAACATATTTTTCTAAAATGTTCTTTCAAGTTGTTAGTATTACTTCGGTTGTTTTATCCTCAAAAACTGTTTTTCACTGTATTTAGGCCATGTGGGATCTGATTTATTCCTAGTTTGTATTCTTGGAATTAAAGTTAAAAATATCTTGTTTTTCTTCAGTATGAGTTTTTTTTTTAATGATGTCACCGTATTAGTTGATATCTCAATTATGTTGTGGTCCGAGATAATAGGTGGGGTTATTTTTATATCATGAATCAAGTTGTTCGTGAATACCAAATTCAGGCAGTTATTTTTTCTGGTGTTATCTGTTATATCTTGCGTTAATATAAATTCGTTTATTAGAGCCATCAACATTTTTACTCGTTTCTGGTCTTCTCTTGCGCCCCCTTCGTCCTGTTGCGCAAAAGTCGCGCATAATAGGAATTTTCAGTGTCGATTATATTATTTTTTTTCTTTTAGGTAGGGGATAACTACGAAATTAACAATAGACGAGAGGGTGAGCTTGGTTTTAATGCATGGAATATCGGGTAAAACAAATCGATGAATCGGTACAGAATTTAAATTCTGTACCGATTCATCGATTTGTTATATCTGGTATTCCATACATTAAAACCAAGCTCACCCTCTCGTCTATTGTTAATTTCGCAGCTATATATGTATTGTGTTGTATTTCTTCTCACCTTGTATTTTATAAATGAGAAATTAAAATTCCGCAGAGTATTATATTGGGGGATGGCGAGTTTAATTAAAGGCTTCATTATGTTTCTGAAATCAGCAATGGTATCTGAGAATTTTGTAGTTGGAGTGTTCGGAGGTCTGTAGATGACTATAAGTGCCACGTTTAGTTTCCCTATTTTAACTGCTAAAAGTTCCACGAAGCTGTTTGATTTACTTATTGTCTCTGCCATATGACTTTTACGCACACCCACCTTTTCGTCTTGCTGTTCTATCTGATCGTAGTAAGTTGTAACCGTCGATATGTATTTCTTTCTTATCTATGCACTATTCTCAGTTTTCACAGTCTCCTTAGCAGTCTTTGAGATGTTTCTGAGAGGCACGCGATGTCATCCCTTGTTTCATCCATAAATCCTTTCGGGTATGAAACTTTGTTCAGCGAGTGGTTCGGTTTTAGCCCTCGGATATTAGCCAGAACAATATTTATGTTCTTAGTTTTGCGTTTCCCCTCGTGCATCCCAAATTCCATTATCCTTCAGTGTCGCGTTTTGTAGCACTATGGTCCTCCGACAAAGGTTCATTTCCGCTTACCCGTTCCCGTAGCCTCTTGCCAGGAAATGGTTCGGCTCGGCTCGGCTCGGAGGTTCTCAACTGCGTCGACTGCGTGTGTTGTTATGAGGCTTATCAGCCGTATTGTCTGCGATGTTGAAAAAATTTGGTTCGCGATTTGTATACCTACTTTTTTTTTTAGTTTTTCATATTGTCCTTTGAGTGATAGCATCTTTTTCCGTATTTGCGGGTCCATGTTTCGCGTAATTCTCGCAAATTTCCTTCAAGTGAAACACTCGAAAACGCTTTATAGATTAATTCGCTTTGTTTTATTTTTTTTTACATACGCCGTAATTTCACCACTTTCGAAGTTTGTTCAAATGTTTAAAATATTAAATTAAATTTTGTGCTGCGGAAAAACAAAAAGGTAAAATTTTCCGTTTTAGACGCAGTGATATTTGTCGTTACGCTTCAATAAACGTAATAAGGATATTATTATTATTATTATTATTATTATTATTATTTATTATTATTATTTATAATGATCAATTTAATCCTTCATTCGAATGTAGGTTACAACTGTACTTGTAAATTTTAAAGCTTCACTCCAATTTTTATTCCTCTTTTCGGATGTTTTTTTCTTGGCCTCAACATTTTAAGGCACAGATGTGTCCTTTAATAATTTTAGCAAAGAGCATTATATTTTATTATGTATAAGATGAAATACTCATCTTAAAAAGTTGTTTAAATAATCCAGTCACGGTTTTTTTATGTCAGTTTCTAATGTTTTTGCATCACAACAAAAGAAATTTAAATATTAAAAACTGTGTGTGTGTGTGTGTGTGTGTGTGTGTGTATGTGCGCGCGCGCAATTCATCTTACACTCGCAGCGTCGTTCAACCTTGGATAGAACGGTTGAACGAGTTCTATTCATAATTCATTTACTTGTTGCCAGATTGCAATTTCGAGTAGTTCTTTTTTTTACTACCATGTAGATTCATTAATTACATTAGACCCAACGTTATGGCAGTGTCATTTAAAGAAAAAGTTCAATTTCGTTTGTCCGTGTAATAAAAAGTGAGGACGCATAATTGTGCGAGTCAAGGCTTGAATATAGAAACAACCTTCATAAACCTGTAAACGAATCAATTTATTTGGGAGAATTTGTTTGATTTATCGACTATAATGGTTCATATTTTGTTGGAATCTTCGAGTGCCTCGTATACGTCATTCAGTGCCAAGAATCTCCATCGATTGGTCAAGACCTCACTATGTGTAAATTGGAGCGAAATTGCTCATTCCGAAACTGTATCGGGATTTCTTCGTGGCACCTTCTCGTGATGGGCAGCAGCTGCACGAAGCCCGATGCCTCCCTTTTCCCCTCGTTTCAGGCACAGGAGAGTTGGCACTTCGCGTGCCAAAGAGGGGAGAAAGCGTTTTTTTCTCCGGGTAGTTCATTATGTCTACGCGGAGGAAATCGCTCGCGTAATAGGAACCACCATAAGAATCCTGCGAGCGCTTCTCCACACGGTTCGAGAGGGCGCAGCCCCCACTGGCCGGATGTCCCTTCTAATGCCAGAGTCGCTCCTCACGACCTTAGGCAAGTCTTCGCCACTCGCATGACGGATCCCCTTGTGTGGCTTTCCTCCTCCCCTTGCAAAACCTGCGGTGAAAACCTCCATCCTAACTCGCCGTCAGGTCAAAGATGTATTACTTTAGGCTCCCACTCCGATCTCACTACCGTTAAATCAGATTTAGGGAACGGAAATTTGGACGTCAAGAACTTGGTTGTGACTCGCCATTTCTGCCGTGAAGAAAAGAGTAGATCCGTGGTTCTGGAAACGCTGCCAACTTATGATCCTAAAACCATCAGATCTCCGAGTCTCTCTATAAACGAGTCAAAAATAGTTTCTCGTGTCCCTAAAATTGAGAATTTCCAAGATTATCAGAAACCAGTGGCTTTAACTAAGCTTGATTCACCAAATTTGGGAAGGTCTCTCGTACAAAAGGAATCTAAGGATATCGGGACAAGAATTAATTCAGGAAGGTTTCGTATGTAAGTTTGTGTTTATTAGTCTATTGATTAGCATGAAAAGTAGGATTAACGTTAATTTGCACGCCCCCCCCCTTTTTGTTTGCGTTTTTGTCGATAACTGAGATGCGTTCAAGTACAGTACCGTATGTAACGCTTCAAGATAGGCGCAAGGAAACTTTTCTAAGCGAAAGAATTAAACATGCAGTGCTGGACAGTGTGTTGTAATTAGTATCCAGGACTGCAGATGAGAGCAGAGCAATTAATTAATTTTACAAAGGAAATTAGTTAATCCTTTGTTAAATAATAATAATAATAATAATTATTATTATAGGCAACTTCCCTTTATTTTAATTAAGGTTTTATTATTAAACTCTTGTTGTTCAGGGACTCAAATTGGTATTATTATAGTATTACACCCGTCTAACGTCCAGCAATTATTATACATTCATTAGGTAGATTTTTTAATTCTAATACACTTTTCTTCTATAGCGTTTCCGTCGCAAATGCTTCGTTTTCGAGATATAAACGTTTTTTGGTGTGTATCTAGTGCGTGTTCGTACGTTCGTTTGTGTGCGTGTTTGTGTTGACGTCACATGTCTGCCCAATCAGAGCGCTCCATCCATTTCGAATTTGAATTAGTTTGCTACCGGAATGGCTTTGTGTGACATGTGTTCGTTCGATTATTACCGCTGTATTGTCGCTTTCTATGAAAATTTAGAAAAAAGTGTTGAGTTTCTGCGTGCTCACGGTGTTCTACCGACAGTAGTGAAGTGTCCACATTGTAAAACGGAGTGTACATATCGTCAAGACCAGAAACTGTGGCGTTGTAGAAAAAGTTACGTTGTGCTTAAAACGAAGAAAAGACGGTACTGTGATTATTCTGTCTTAGATTTTAAAGGTAACTCTTGTTTTTCTTTTAGGATAGGTTAGGTTTAGTTAAGTTAGGATAGGTTAGGTCAATTTTGAAGGTGAAATTTGTTTTTCCTATGGTTTTTGATGTGTTTTGAACGAATCTGACCTTCAAAACCGTCGGAAATGACTCGTTTTCTGTGATTTCCCCCCATTGCCGGCTGGGGGGGGGGGTATCTCAAAAACGAGTCATTTCCGACGGTTTTGAAGGTCAGATTCGTTCAAAACGCATCAAAAAACATAAATTTCACCTCCAAAGGGAGACGGGTGTAATACTATAAATTTACCCTCAAATTTTACTGTAATATATATATATATATATATATATATATATATATATATATATATAAAGTAACAATCATCCCTCGATAAAATTCTTTTTTCTCTGTTATGTTTCTTGGAGCATTGAGAGTTACCAATCCTGAATTTTTAGATCCCGAATTATGCAATATCATGAAAATTGGTACTAAATTATCCTATCCTATTTAATTTCTAGATAATTGCCTTAGTAAAGCTAATAATAGGTATAATAGTGCAACTGTAAAAGGAATTTGAGCGTAAAAATATCCTTAGCCTACCTTACCATGTTAATTTTAAATATCTTCCGACTTTACTTAAAGTAATTGGTATCAACGTAGTTTTCAAGTATAATAATACTGTTAAATCTCGCCTAATAAAGAATAGCGCAATAATGCAGTTAGCTCTGTGTATTCGATCGGATGTACGCGATGTAACTCAGTATATATAGGTCAAATGGGAAAAACGTTAGATATCAGGGTAAAACAGCATAAATATGCGTGTAAAAGTTAGAACAGCAAATAATTTTAATGTATTGTTTAACCATATGTACGGATGTAATCATTGTATGAAGTGGCGTAGTTTTAAAGCGCTCGTTAAAAACACAGATATAATTGAAAGGAATATTCTAGAATGTATTCGTCCATTTTAAAAATAATTTCAATAACAGTGCGGGAATGTATAAAATTGACAGTATCCTGTTAAAATGTCTTTTGCCTTTAATCAACGCTTGTTAATCATGTGCTAATCTTTTTATTTCTCTGTCCCGTTGTACATGTGTATATATTTTCGTTCTCGCCTTCTTCCTTCACCCCCTGACGAGGTGTACTTCTGAATACACGAAAGGCCTTGAAATCATTTTTCTTTCCTTGTGGGTTTGCATCACACACACACACACACACACACACACAAATTAAAGTATGTGTCGCAGAACTCCATAAGTTTCACTTATCTTTACAGTATTTTTAAACTTTGGATAATGTGACTATCGGTAGAACGCTGAAGGTCCCGGGTTCGAGTCTTTCATGATGGGGTAAAGGTTTGGATTGCACGAAAACCTCTAGGTCCCCACCGTTATATTACCCTCATCGATGTTGTGAAAGAGATTAAACAAATATATAAATATATATAGTGGTTAGCGTCGCTGACTACGAATCCATCGGCCCCGGGATCGAGACCCGGTGACGGCAGCTGGGCCGCAGCAAAACCCAGCTGTTCATCCTTCCACACAATAAAAAAAGAAAGTGGTTGGTAGATAAATGGGTACCCTGGATGGCCTAGTGGTTAAGACGCTGGGCTGCTGGTGGGGCGTGGTTCTGATTCCACGTTAAACTGTAGGTCTAAGGTGGAGTGAAAAGCTTAACCTTCGTCAGAATGAACAATTCGGCCGGAAGCTAACCAAAGGTTTATATATATATATATGAATAGAAACGACGTAAATAAGGAGCGTCTCTGCACACGGGAAGAGAAATAACGAATAAATGAAAAATGAGGCGAACCGCCCGGGAATCGAACCCAAGGCCTTCCAATTGCCGGTTGGATGCGCTACCATTACACCACGGACCTCGATCAATCATAAATCGAGGGTGCCCTCTCAGGGCATTGGTTTCTGCCCTATGTAGGAGAATTTCGATTTATGATTGATCGAGGTCCGTGGTGTAACGGTAGCGCATCCAACCGGCAATTGGAAGGCCTTGGGTTCGATTCCCGGGCGGTTCGCCTCATTTTTCATTTATTCGTTATTTCTCTTCCCCGTGTGCAGAGACGCTCCTTATTTACGTCGTTTCTATTCATTTATATACTGCGTGGTCATTGCAGTTAAATGCATATATATATATATATATATATATATATGTATATATGTATATGTATGTATGTATATATATAAGGGTGGTCCAAAAAATGAAAATGAAAAATATATTTCTCGACATTTGGCCATATTCCACAATCACTAACGATGTTGGAAATAAAAAACTGGATCAATTCGTGCATATTTAGAGGTGGTGCAACTCGAAGCCTTAGTATCATTATACAGTTTGGGGTGGCAAATTCTTCAAACGTGCGCCACCCTTAAATAGTAATGGATTTACCTCAGAATTCGGTCTGAGGTCTCTTTCCATATTTGGAATGAGAAAATGCATAAGGAGTTCTTATTTGTGCAATTTAATGTCTCTCTCTCTCTCTCTCTTTTAGAAGTATGTTTAGTTTAAATGATAACCCAACTCGCAACAATGGTTGGAAGTTGGATTTGAAACGGTTTAGGACTAGTGTATGTGGGAATTACTTTACGTATAAGATCTGTGACACATGGAACAGGTTACCTTCGGAAGTTGTGAACAGTTCCTCTGTGGATCAGTTCAAGAAAAGGGTAGACTAAATCTTGCACACTATTTGAGTGTGTACAAAATTTTCCCTGGCACCAACTTCCCTCAGAGGTTGTTTCCAGTCAAAGTGTAAATGTGTTTAAAAATAGGCTAGACAAAGTACTGCACACACTCATAGTTTAAGATTAAAACCTCAGAAAACTCTGCAGGAGTTCGCTTGCACGGTGTGTCTGTGAGCAAGCTAAATATAGAGCTATTTATATATTCTCCACTTTCCTGTAAAATTTCCTTGGCTACTTTTCCAAGGTCAAGGTATTTTCTTCAACCTTTTTCCATACCTGCCTCTGGCAGGGAGGGAGCGGAGGGTGGGGAGAGAGCCTTCTACTTTTCTATCCAGTTTTCTACTACTATTAGGATAGTTGAAACAAAAATAAACTTTTAATAACAGGAACCTCCCAGAGTGAACCGAAAGGTCTTTGAGGCTTCCTCTTGTCCTTGTCCTTGTAACTCTTTCAGGTTACCTTCGGAAGTTGTGAACAGTTCCTCTGTGGATCAGTTCAAGAAAAGGTTAGACCAAATCTTGCACACTGTTTGAGTGTGTACAAAATTTTCCCTGGCACCCGTTGCCATTGGTACCTCCTCGGTATGGGCCGCAAGGCCTTTTGAGGTACTTCTTTTCCTTGTAACTCCTTGTAACTCTCTCTCTCTCTCTCTCTCTCTCTCTCTCTCTCTCTCTCTCTCTCTCTCTCTCTCTCTCTCTGCGCGCCTCAGTGGTGTAGTGGTTAGCATCGCTGACTACGAATCCGTCGGCCCCGGGATCGGGACCCGGTGATGTCAGGCGGCGCGCAGCAAAACCCAGCTGTTCAGTAGTTTCGGGGATCTTTCACCATTATGGCGACCGACCCCACTCAAGAGGGTTCGTGTAGCTACTGACTCATGGCTCCTTTGAATAGGTGTCTAATTCTTTTTGATAACTTTTCTGACTATTTTTGATAGGTGGAGGCACAACCTCATCGAAATAACTCCATAAATCAACCTTCGGCTTCTTTTTCAAAGGTTCTTGATCTTCTCGTGAAACAAAATCAGTTGCTTCATCGCCATAGGTTACATTACGTGCAGGACTAGCGTTAGGTGATATGCAACAACCTCAGTTTTTCGTTGAAGTTGTTGTAGCATATAGAATGTAGAGTTCCATTGAGTGATAACGTCTGTTAATAAGTTTGTTTTCGAGTAAATTATGTTGCTTCGGGAATTAAGTCTGTCGAATAATTAAAATGCAACAGATTGGCTGTACCATGATGTATTGGATATCTGAAACAGACTTCTGGCTAAGAAGGGCTTCATCAACTGCGAGTGCTAAAGTATGATTCGCACAAGCAACAGGGGTAATTTTGAGAACGCTAACAGCTTTAGTAATATTACAGCCATTGTCGTGCACAACTGCATGGCACACGATCGCTCTTTATTGACCATTCTTGCAATATAGAAGTCAATGCAGTTGCAAATTTTTCATGAGTATGGGAATCTGGCAGATTTTTGGTGGCAAAAACTTGCTGCTTTTGCTCACATTTACTATTAATTCGATGTGCTGTCAAACTGATAAAGGCTTCAGTCTTTTATAGTGACGCCGAATAACCCAAATAAAACTAATATTCGGAATTCGGCCGAATAGTTTTACACCAAATATTTGGTGAATTTTAGTATTCGGTACATCCCTAATACTCGTATATACGAGTATAATGTTACACATAGACCATGCATGGAACAAGGAACTCTTCTGGGAAAATTAAATCCACTATAGTCTGAATAATAATGGTAAATGACAAATACTAAAGTTTTTCTTTTTCCTGATGGAAGCCCAACGTGAGCAACGGGTCATGACCGGGTCATGATTTAATTTTCCCGGAAGAGTTCCTCGTTCCATGCGCGCACTGCGCAACATAAAAGTTTCTCGGGTGACCATTCTGAGTTATCGTGTATATTAGGGTGAGCAACACACAGTAAGTATATGGTAAAACATTAAAATGCACACACAAGGGCTCCTGATGCACTTTCTAATTCCTTATATGGACAAAGACTTCAGATCGGATTTTGAGGTAAATCCATTGATATTTAAGGGTGGCGCAAGTTTGAAGAAATTTGCCACCCCAAACTGTATAATGATACTAAGGCTTCGAGTTGCGCCACCTCTAAATATGCACGAATCGATCAATTTTTTTATTTCCAACATCGATAGTGGTTGTGGAATATGGCCAAATGTCATGAGAAATATATTTTTTAATATAAAAAATAAATAAATGTACCCATTATCTTAATCATTTAAATTTATAAATTTTTAGCGCGCGCGCGCGCACACACACACACACACACACACACACAGGATTGACAAAAGTAAATAGACACGACGATGATTTTCCTCAAGAACAAATGGCAAAGCTCATTAATGGATTGCCAGAGTAACAGCTTTAATGGAAAGAGGAAAAATCCACAATTCTAAGTATATTCATTCAACATTTATTATTATTTATTGGCTTGTAATCAAATAAAAAATTAAGGGGAAAAAACCGAAAGGGGTCTATTTACTTTTGTCAACCCTGTATATATTGTGCATGCATGCGTTTGTGCGTTTGTACACTTTGTTTGATAGTATGGTGGCGTTTCCAGCGATTTGGTTTGTAAACATCGTAAGAAGTGTAAATAATGATTATCATCTTATTTAATTAGTTTCGATCGTATTTCTGCCATGGGAGTTGCTTTTAGCGGAAATAAAACTTATCATCATGACGGTTTGAACATTGTTCATAGTCGTGATCATTGGACGCGAATAGCTAAATTACTGGGAAAGGTTACGTGAATTAAATTTATATTCGCTGGAAAAGAGAAGAGAGGAGGAGGAGGAGAGGACTGGAGAGGTACACCATTAATTACGCATAGAAAATAATGGAGGAACTAGTCCCTAATCTTACTTTAAGCTCTATAATCACTCAAACCCGAAGGAAAATAGCTTTGTTGTCAGAGGGCCAAGACTGTAAATTGATATTATGACCATGATATTAATATTTATACCCGGAGCCTTTCGTGAAGGTGTGTGTGTATATATATATATATATATATATATATATATATATATATATACATATGAAATAGGATCCCTCCTAAGGAGACGTAGTTTTACATTTAGGATAAAAACGAAGACGTAGAGCAAAAAAGTCATTATATTTGGCTGCAGCCAACGTTTCGGGCAACTCTACCCATTTTCAAGGCCTAATAAATAAAAAGCTAAAATTAATACATGACAAAAATATATGAATGTCAAAAACAAACTAATTTACAGTACAGAATAAAAATTAAAAAGCATAAAACAAGCATAAGCCAAAAACAAAAAGTAAAATTTATATACATGACAAATATACACATGATAAAAATAAAACTTAAAAACTAAAAACATTCAAACAAATTAGTTAAAAACTTCACTAATAAAAAGTTAAATGAAAAAACGCAAAAGTGCACCAAGCATACCATGCTCACTTGACAGCCACAAACAACTGAGGCGAAAAGGAGACAGGGTCAAGGGGGCGGGAAATTAGTTTGTAGGTATTTTAATTAATATAAAGGGGGTAACAACTAGAATCAATATTTAAACTGGAGTTCAGAAATTTAATGCACAGAGATTCGTAAATACGGAGAGAGGACGGGCATTTTAATGATTTAAGAATTTTAAAGTTATTAACGGAAATATCAACCTTACACTTAACACAATGATTTCTAATGGCAGACTGTTCCTTTTTAGATAAAACTTTCCCTGTCCTATGGCTAATACCCATATGGGAGCAAAATCTTGCCTGCAAAGAACGAACTGTGCTGCCAACGTAGTTCCCCTGGGAACACCCAGGGCAGGTAAACAAATAAACGACAGAACAGTTCATCGCAGGGGGGATTTTGTCCTTACAACGGAGAAAACATTCAAGGGTATTATTATTTACAAAAGCAACCTTAAAATCAGTGTGAAAATAAAATTTCCTCACCACACTCAACAATTGCTTTTTCACAAAAGTGTTAAAATGGTAGAGGTCAGGTAAAACAAGATATTTACAATTCTTAGGAACATCATACGTTGGGATAAGGTTGGGGGAATAAACATTATTAAGAAATTTACCAATAATACCTTGTACAAGATCCCGTGGAAACCATTTTTAAAGAAAAAATCAGTAAGGAATTCAAACTCATTATGAAGCAGAGCAAAGTTTGAGCAAATATTATAAGCTCTATGCACTAAAGTGCGAATGGAACTTAGTTTGTAATTAAAATCGCAAAAACTATAAAAATTAAAACCTAAACCCGTAAAAGTAGGCTTCCGGTATGTCGAAGTTAAAACAGTCGAGCCTGATTTGGAAACCAAAACATCAAGGAAAGGAATCAGTTCAGTTTTTAAATTTTCTGAACACACTGCATAAGAACATTATATTTACGCAGGAAAAGGAAGTTCAAGGTTCTATTCCTTTCCTTGATGTTTTGGTTTCCAAATCAGGCTCGACTGTTTTAACTTCGACATACCGGAAGCCTACTTTTACGGGTTTAGGTTTTAATTTTTATAGTTTTTGCGATTTTAATTACAAACTAAGTTCCATTCGCACTTTAGTGCATAGAGCTTATAATATTTGCTCAAACTTTGCTCTGCTTCATAATGAGTTTGAATTCCTTACTGATTTTTTCTTTAAAAATGGTTTTCCACGGGATCTTGTACAAGGTATTATTGGTAAATTTCTTAATAATGTTTATTCCCCCAACCTTATCCCAACGTATGATGTTCCTAAGAATTGTAAATATCTTGTTTTACCTGACCTCTACCATTTTAACACTTTTGTGAAAAAGCAATTGTTGAGTGTGGTGAGGAAATTTTATTTTCACACTGATTTTAAGGTTGCTTTTGTAAATAATAATACCCTTGAATGTTTTCTCCGTTGTAAGGACAAAATCCCCCCTGCGATGAACTGTTCTGTCGTTTATTTGTTTACCTGCCCTGGGTGTTCCCAGGGGAACTACGTTGGCAGCACAGTTCGTTCTTTGCAGGCAAGATTTTGCTCCCATATGGGTATTAGCTATAGGACAGAAAGTTTTATCTAAAAAGGAACAGTCTGCCATTAGAAATCATTGTGTTAAGTGTAAGGTTGATATTTCCGTTAATAACTTTAAAATTCTTAAATCATTAAAATGCCCGTCCTCTCTCCGTATTTACGAATCTCTGTGCATTAAATTTCTGAACTCCAGTTTAAATATTGATTCTAGTTGTTACCCCCTTTATATTAATTAAAATACCTACAAACTAATTTCCCCCCCCCCTTGACCCTGTCTCCTTTTCGCCTCAGTTGTTTGTGGCTGTCAAGTGAGCATGGTATGCTTGGTGCACTTTTGCGTTTTTTCATTTAACTTTTTATTAGTGAAGTTTTTAACTAATTTGTTTGAATGTGTTTAGTTTTTAAGTTTTATTTTTATCATGTGTATATTTGTCATGTATATAAATTTTACTTTTTGTTTTTGGCTTATGCTTGTTTTATGCTTTTTAATTTTTATTCTTGGAGGTTTTATTCTGTACTGTAAATTAGTTTGTTTTTGACATTCATATATTTTTGTCATGTATTAATTTTAGCTTTTTATATATATATATATTTTTTTTTAAGTTCGGGAAGAACCGATTCGCCTCTATTTAAAAGGGCATATCTCGGCGGAAAAACAAAGAAAAAGTGAGAGGGAAGACAGAGGAAAAAGAAAGGGTGGAGGGGACAGTCGAAGTGGAAAAAGACCAAGGACTGCAGGGTCGAGCCCCATCATCCTTGGGTGCTAGGGCCGGGAGGGCGCACGTGAAACCTCCAGGAACAAGCACGTACAAACGAGCACAAAGAGCACTCAAGAGCACGAGCTTAGAACCCCCTTGCGGGGATATATATATATATATATATATATATATATATATATATATATATATATATATATATATATATATATATATATAGAGTGAAATGGCTGTTCTTTATTAAATCCTGTTAATTTTATTTCACGAAAATATAATTGTTTGCCCAATTTAAGTCCTCACACAGTATGGGGGAGAGACGAGTGCCAGTGCCTCATTATTTCTTGTACAATTTTTTTGTGATTATAATTTAGTTTTTAATTAGTTGATTTAGATGATTTCGGAAAAAAGTGCACCTAAAAACATGAAATTTAAAAAAAAAATACAAAAAATTACTCGTTGGTAACATTTTGATTTTCTTTGGAAATTTTATTTAATTTTTTAGTAGTAAAATTTCGTAAAAGAACAAACATTACTAATCAGGATTATATTCAATTGAGTTGTTTTTAACCTTCTTCGCAACATTCAAGGTCATATGACGGAGGGACCTACAGCTTTATGGGATCCGAACCACGGGTCACTATACAGTATAATCGATCTGCTACCCAGATCCAGTGCCGCTTAACTTGAGGGTTGCTTTCTATGAAATTTTTGGTTTCTAGGAAACATTTTTTTAGGTCTTTGTTATAAAGTGAGTGATTGAGAGTCACGCACAATGCGTGCATGAGTCACTGCACGACTGGATTAAGGGAGTATTTCGCCACACAGTCAGTTGAGTGGGCGTGAACTTCGCCAATCATCCGAGCCTGAGTGGATTAGGTGACCGGTCCAACTCGACCCAAGATGGCTGCGGGAGTCGAACCTGAGACCTTTATGTTCGACCATTCTGCCCATTCCATGGGATTTGTAAAAAAATAAAAAGACGGCTTATTTCCAATATTATTGTTATTTCAAGTATTATTATTATTTATCTAATAATTTTCAATATTATTATTATTATTATTATTATTATTTCCAATATTATTTATCTAATAATTGGTCCTAATTTTTCCTATTTTACTGTATCGTAACTCTTATTATTAGAATCCTGCGCTAATTAAAATCATGAACAAGAAAATATTGCTCGGTGTGAAATTTCAAGCGCTGTAATTCTCAAAAATGTGAATCTTTAACCTTTTAATTTAGTGTTTTCCGCTTCCGTTCCGATACAAAACTTTATTTATTTTTTTTTTTTTTTGAGTATTCAGGTTTAATTCATTCACGAAATTAGTTCATTAGAATATATTAAAGAAGAAGGATTAATAATAATAATAATAATAACAATAATAATTATCAATGCTGTGAGTATCGAATTTATGGAATCGGAGTATCCTCAAGTAATGGACTCTGTATCGCGTAAAAAAAAAAAAAAAAAAAGTGTTGAGTGAATGAAATCCTGGATTTCGTTTCTAAGTTAGCTGAATTGAAAAAATTTCCCACAGACATACACTTACATCAATTGACCGAAGTGTGTGTCGATACTTTAGTCTTAGACTTTGTCCTGTGGGAAGACGTAGCGTCGTATAAATTGTACCCGTTTACAATGCCTATATTGTGAAAGTTTCGTTCCAATTAACGTGTTACGATTTCAGTTTAGGTTGAATTAAAACCAAGCTTTTTGTATGAGCGATAATAATAATAATAATCATTCGAATCGTACGATTTTACGTTCGTTTATTTATCAGTAAAATATTGACGTTATTTATGCACTGCCGTTAAAAGTAATAAAATAACCCGTTCTCCAGACGAAAAATCAGTATTCATCGCAACACGCCTTTTCCCATTTATAAAATCATGCTTAGCCTCCTTTTAAAAAGCGAGCTTTCTTTCGTATGTCGTCATTGTTGTCATTGGGGGGAAAAATGTGTAACGTACGAACTGATAATTTGATTTCTTCGTAAGATGAGATTTAGGGGGAACATTTACCTACATTTTGAAAGGTAAGAAAATATTTGAGGATGAAATAAAAGTAGGCAAAAAATTCTGATAATGATAAATTGTCTTTTTCTTTATTTTTCTCACTTTCATCTTTTCGCGATGACTTTGTATTATTTATACTTGCGTATTCAAGTACGCGTATTCAAATACTAAGAGTATTTTCACTTATTTCTTATCATAATTCTGATAAAAAGCGTACCTTCTAATCAAATTGATAAGTAAAGCAAAGAAAAGTAAAAATATTAATTATAAAATGACGCTATTAAAACCGCTAAATCCTGTTCAGAGTCCCTGTTTGAATTTTGTAAGTACTGTGCATTACGTCATACCTGAGGTAGGTCAGTCGCGGCATGCATATGCGATTAATTTTTTCTCACAGGTGCGGGCTCGCCGCGTGAAACGGCAATTAAACTCTCTCTGCCTGTGATAATTACGTACGAGCGTCCATTCATGACAGACGATTCCGTTGAAGGCAATATTTGTTAATCAAATGGTTCATGAATTTTGATGGTGCTTTAATCCATTGAGTAGGCATTTGTCATTAAGATTCACTTCATGGTTCTTGCTAATTATTATTATCACCCACCACCACCACTACCACTCGCGCGAAACGCCGGACGAAGGTATTGTTTTCGTCCGCGAGCGCGCGTGTATGTGTGCGCTCGCAGGATAAACGGTTCATCCGTTTGAGAGTTCTGCGGACAGAGGCTTGCATCTTATGATGTCTTTTTATTTGCTATTATTATCATTGTGATGATAAATAAATATCAGATTTGTATAGTCTCTCTGAGGATACGAGTATTTAAATTTTATCATCATTCCAGGACGATCCAGGATCCTGCGAGTCAACGCCTGACATGGTACAAACCTCCTTTGTCCGTTCTAGTTATTAAGAAAGCGAGAGACGCGCAAGTGATACAACCTTTTCTGCAGCTTGTCAGATGGCTCAATGTGGTAGGTTCTTCAGCAATAGATGTTTTCTGATCACTAAAAACCGATAACTGACACGCTTATTAAAACTTTTAATAAGCGTGTCAGTTATTAAAAGGGCTGTAGAAAAGAGATTCCCAAACTTATTTTCTTGTATATGACCACGTACAGCAAAACACAATTTACTGTACCATCACCCTTGTGTTTTTTAGTCTATAATTTTTATTTTTCCCAACTATAAACTCTAAATTTATTTATTTTTTAAATTTTGTGGTTCACTAAGATTTCATTTATAATATATTTACGTCCTACAAAACAGTAGCTCGCTTACCACAGTTTGGGAACAGCTGCTTAGAATATACTGTAGATAACGTACCTTTTGTATGTCGGGTAAAGACAACACTTTCCGTTTATAGGATTACACGTATGGTAATAGGGCTAAAGGCAACTGATTTAAGTAAATGGGCTAGAGAGACTACCTTTCATTAGAGATTTTATTTTGTTCTAATAATTTTGGGAAATGTAGCGTGTTTTTAGCTTTTTTTGTTATAACTTTTAAGTAAACAAATTTGGCACGAAACGAGGCGTTGCTTATTTTGTTCGGAAAGATGATTATTCCATAAATGATGAGACATACCGTATATTTTGGTTTAAAAAAAAATATTTCTAGGCTAATCATGTCAGTGTAAGTTAGTCGGACGCAGGGGGGCCATCACATCAATTTGGAATCGTCCAAACGTACCTCGACCAATAGAGCCTTCAGCCGAAAATTTGACAGTCTTGTAATGTTATGCATTTATCTTAAAGGAGAAACGAATGGTGGTGTTCGTAGAGGCGACAGTATTGGAAGAACCTTTAGTGATCAGTCACCCCTCCTTTCCCGTCCTCAAGGACAAACTCATGTCCTTCAGAGAAGGTCAGGATGACCTCACCGACAAAATAGATTTCATTATATGCCTCGGAGGAGATGGGACGCTCTTGTACGCTTCTTCGCTCTTTCAGGTAAGTTCTCTCTCTCTCTTTCGTTCTCTCTCTCTTTCGTTCTCTCTCTCTTTCGTTCTCTCTCTCTTTCGTTCTCTCTCTCTTTCGTTCTCTCTCTCTTTCGTTCTCTCTCTCTTTCGTTCTCTCTCTCTTTCGTTCTCTCTCTCTTTCGTTCTCTCTCTCTTTCGTTCTCTCTCTCTTTCGTTCTCTCTCTCTCTCGTTCTCTCTCTTTCGTTCTCTCTCTCTCGTTTTTTTAGAAATAGCAACAAATGATTGGAATTGGTCTACGCCCCCATTGTCACGTGACCTTTACCGTTACGAAGGAGGCTAAACAACCCTAAACGTTATTATATCATCGGAGTGGAATTTATTTAGAAGCCTCAGTAAATTTAAAAACTTTTTTTTAGAGTATTTCTTAACTGGAACTTCTTAAAAGTTATATAAACAGACAACCATTTTCTTGTAGAAAGTTCTTGCTCTTTTATACTGCCTTCCTTTACTTTTCTGATTTTGCATACTGATCTATGATAAATATAATTTGCGTTCTTCCCCTTTCAGCAAAGCGTTCCACCTGTGATGGCTTTCCATTTAGGCTCGCTCGGATTCCTCACACCTTTCAAATTCGATAACTTTCAAGAGCAAGTTACGAATGTACTCGAAGGTAAGCCCGGTTTAAATTACTGTCCATTTATATAAAAGTTATTCAACGATGACCTTAAAGGACATGAATAACACTGGCCAGCTCCCGTAACTCAGTGGGTAACACCGTTTCCCTATGAATGAAGTGAAGAAACCAAGTTCAGGGTTTCGACTTCCAGTGGTGCTGGGCTGGCAAATAATACAGTAATCCAGGAGTTAGCGCGCTGTGCCAGCTTCTGGCATTCTTTGTTATTATTATTATGGCATTAAAGAACTTGGGTAACACTGGAATTGTGAATGTAAAATGAATTTTCTTAAATCTTTTATTTCTCTCGTTTCCTTTCAATTTCTTCTGATAAAACGAGCATTTGACTCCAGAACAACGAATTGAAACGTTCATTATTTTCAAGTTTAGAGTATGTATGAATGAATAATTCTTTATTTATAAAATAAATAGCATTTTACAATTTTTTTTACAATAATTAATATAATTTTAATATAAAATAGATAATTGTGAAATTGGACTATTTAATTTGGCCCTTAAGCTTTCTTAGGCTTTATGAATGTGAGGAACGGTTATTATTTTGGTTTAAAAGTTCGGTATCGTTTTGCGTAGTTCAATTTTACTTTGTTTTATTTCATTAGTTGTATTGTATATTCTTCTTTAGTCTGTATTCTTTTGTTTGCTTAAAGTTCAGCTGTTTACTAAAACCTTCACTTACTATTATTTTTGGTTCAGGGCTAATTTTCACTTTTGCAGAGTTGTACTCCTCTTAATGCTGTGAAATATTAACTTTTAGAGGTAATTATTGCTAATTTATAAGGAATTTAATTTATAATATTCCAACGCAATTAGCTTTTCATTTCGGATAGGCTCTCTCTCTCTCAGATTTTATTTATGAAAACTTGAGAAAGCTTAATGAGTAGTATGCGGAAAACAAAGTTATTCTGGGAAGAAATTAAGAAGTGCAAAGGTCAGTATGGCGGAATGGTTGGTAATATGAAAGGTAAGAATGGTAGTGCGTTAGTGCAAGATGAGCAAATACTCGAGAAATTTTGAAAATATTTTATAGAATTGGTGAGTGAAGGGAATGTGAATGTAATTTGTTTTGGTTGTTGTTGTTGTTGTTGTTTAGCCGATCAGCCCACCCTGATCGAGCAAGCCGGCGGCACGCAGGTAACCGATCGCCCTCTCCGGAGTGGACCAGAGGTTCAGCGCATTAGTGATGTTGTGTTCGTTGTTGTGCTAGAGCGGTACAATCTGTCATAATGTGTTCAATTGTTTGTGGTGTGTCCTGGCACAGGTGGCAGGTGTCGTCTATGGAGTTGTCTAGTCTGTGTTTATATGTCTGTAAGTTGGGGTGATGTCCACATCGGAATCGTGCTAAGTTAACTCGATCCGATCTGCTCAGGCTGATCTCTGACCTGTTAATGGGTGGCGGCTTCGCACCTAGGACCGCATTCGGACCGAGTCGTGTCAGTGGTGTGTGTGTGTGTGTGTGTGTGTGTGTGTGTGTGTGTGTGTGTGGTGTGTGTGTGTGTGTGTGTGTGTGTGTGTGTGTGTGTGTGTGTTTTCTTTACTGTGTGATGTCTGTGGGGCGTGGTATGGAATGGAGTATTTGGTTATAATGTGTCTCTGGTGTTGGTGCATGATTGTACATGTAGTGGCAAGGGTGTTGTGGGTTAGTTGTCGCTGCTGCCATGAATTGTGTTCCCCTCATGTCTAAATGTTCCCTAACTTAGTATTTTTGTTTCTGTGTGCAGGTGTTCTATTGGTGTTGTTTGAGTGCATCCTGTAATGATACGAAGTGCGTTGTTTTGTATTGTTTGTAAGGTGTTTATGTGTGTGTTTGAGATAATGGGTGCCCAGCATGGGCTAGCATAGTCCATAACTGAGCGAATATATTGTTTGTATATGAGTGATGTTTCCTGCTGGTGTCCAAAGTTTGTGCCTGTTAGTACCCTAAGCGTGTTAAGTCTTGACGTACATTTGGTTTGAATGTCCTGAATGTGGTTTGCAAAAGATAATGATGTGTTGTATGTGATACCAAATATTTTGGTTCTGAGTGTGTGTGTGGAATGTTGATGTTGTTTAGTGTAAGCTGTGGAATTACCTGGTGTTCTTTTGTGTTGCTTGTAAGCAAGGTGATGGTTGATTTTGTGGGCGCTACTTTGAGTCTATTGTGTGTGAGCCAGTCTTGTATACTGTTTATGTATGTTTGTAGGTTATTTGTAGCGGTGTCGATGTTGTTGTGGGTGGATGTTAGTGATATCATCTGCATATGATGATAAGGTAAGCTTGTTATCTATGGGTGTTGGAATGTCATGCATGTATAAGTTGAAGAGTGTTGGTGAGAGAACAGAGCCTTGAGGGACCCCGTTCGGAAAAAGCTTGTTTTTGGATGACTTGCCATTAAATGTGACATGTGAGTATCTTCCTGAGAGAGAGTTGCTCAGCCACCTTTTGGTGTTATTGTGCATGTTTGTGTTGAGTATTTTGTTTATGAGAGGGAAGCGTGGGATAGCATCAAATGCTTTACTAATGTCTATTGTTGCTAATAGTGTACGTTGAGCTGGTCGTCTGGAGTTGATGCCATCCATGATGTGCTGCGTGAGGTTAGTGAGTAATGTCGTGGTTGAGTGGTGAAGTCTGAATCCATGTTGAGTAGGCGATAGTGGAATGTGTGGGTTGGTGATTTGTAGGATTAGTCTTTGTTACTTTGGAAGGTGTGCATAGTAAAGTAATGGGTCTATAGGAAGCTGGTTCTGTTGGATTTTTGTTTGGTTGGTTTGAGTAGTGTAATAATTTTACCTTGTTTCCATATGTCAGGAATAATACAGTGTTTGTATGAATATGTGCTGATGTTTGTGAGAGCTAGTATTCCCTGTGAACTCAAGTGTTTAAGGTGTATGTTAGATATGTTGTCTGGTCCAGTAGCCTTCGAATTCTTAATGTTTTTGATGATCTTGGTGGTCTGGTCTGTATTGAAGGGTGTAATGGTCGTGTCGAGTCTGTAGGTTTTCTTGTGTCTGGCTGTTTGTCTGTCTGCGTGTTTCTGGTTGTTGTCTCTGTTTAAGTGACTTATCTTTGCGTAGTGATTAACTAGAATGTTAGCTTGTTGTGTGTATGTTGGGATATTATTTTGGCTGCGACAGATAGCCGCGTGTGAGGTGTGAATGCCGCTGTTAGAGTGGGTAATACTGTTTATAGTCTAGTATAGCCTGGATGTATCTGTGGAGTGGTTTAGTGTTGTTATGAATTCCCTGAATGTTTGTTTGTTTTTCTTTGAGTTTGTTTATTTCTGTGTTGAGCTGTTATCTGCTGTTTTATGGCTTCTGTGTGTGGTGTTTGTGTGTTATATTTGAGGTTGTTACGTTGCCTTATGAGGTGGGCTATTTCTCTAGTGTAATTTGGGTTGTATTTCCTAATGTTGCCCTTGGGTATGTATTTGTTTGCATTATTGATAATCTGATTAAATGTCTTGAGTGTTGTATTGATGTTTATGATGGGTGTGCTGTTTAATGTGGTGAATTGTTCCTCAGTCTGTATTTTGAACTGTTCCCAATCAGCTTTCTTGTAATTTCTGTAAGTGTACCTAAGGCTGTTGGGGCAGAGTGTAGAATGTGTTGTATTGATGATGGGCAGGTGGTTTGATGACAGTTGTTTTTCTGTTCTCCATTGTGTATGTGTTGCTAGTGAGGGGGAACAGAACGTTATGTCTGGGGAGGAGTTTGAGTATCCTGCTTGATGTGGTATGTGTGTATGTTCTTCTGTATTGTTAAGAATGAAGAGGCTGTTTAGTTGTGTGGCTATGTTGGCGCCTCTGGTGTTTTGGTTGTGCAGGTACCAACTAGTGTCTTTGGCGTTGAAGTCTCCTCCTAAGATGACATTAGTGAGAGAGGCCAGATTGTGTAACTGTGGATTGTAATTGGCTGGCACCCGAGGTGAACTATCTGGTGGGATGTAAATGTTGATTAGTGTGGTGTGTTTTGCGCGTGTTTTAATGTTAACTGCCTGTATTTCTATCGTGTTATCTGCTTGGATTGTGTTTGTAATGTTTTGGGTAGCATCAGTGTAGCTAATGCTTTTACGTATGTAAGTGATGAGTCCACCCCCGTTACCCCCAGTACGATCTTGACGGATCGCCGTGAAGTCAGGGATGGTGGGTGTTTTGTGTGTGCGTTTTAGTTTTGTTTCTTGTATAAGTGCTATGTGAATGTTTTGTTTGTGTACGAATTCCCTAAGCTGCATGATTTTGTTTGTGAGGCCATCTACGTTGTACTGTAATATGTTAATATTATACTTCTGTATGTGTCTCATGGTGCTATTGTGTCTATGTCTTTGTGTATGGTGACATGTGTAAGTTGTAGTGGGGCCTGGATTAGTCTTAATGTCGCCAGAGAGTAAGAGTAGTTCGGGGAGCACGCAATTGCTCCTTGTAATTGGAAAAATAGCACGCTGAGAATAGGTCCGGCCCCGGGAGCCGATCGGCACTCTGACCGTGCCACGCAACAGGCCGTCGACTGCCAGTCTGGCCAACCGTAGCGTGGATAAGTGGATACCGGGGGATGGAAAGCATAAATCTGCGAAACTAGAAGATTAACAAAATTCAGTGTAAATAAAAGTAAGGTTTTCACTGTTGAAAGAGGAGGAGAATCAGCTTGCAACATTTATGGTGAATGGAGAAATATTGGGTTTGTGAGAGAATTTAAACATTTGGGATGTTTGATTGACAAAAGTAAAAGTATACATTCGGAGTTGAAAGTAGAGGGCAAACGGGGGGGTAAAGTCCTGGTAGGAAGGAAACGCTTGATTGTACATACAACAAGAAATTTACATAAGGTATATTAGTGTCAACAATGACGTATGGATGTGAAACGCGTTTCGGGTGATAGTTCACTGTCACAAGTAAGAGCAGTTGAAATGAATAATTTAAGAAGCACGATTGGTGTAAAACGGATTAATATCGTGAGAAATGAGGATGTTCGGGAAAGGTGTGGAGTGGAAGAGACGCTGGACGTGGAATAGAGGAAGGTATTCTACTTTGGTATGGTAATATGAAAGGAATGAGTACGTGCGTTGGGTTGAGAAGTAGAGGAATACCTCGTAAAAGATGGAAGAGTTTAGTAATTGTACGAGAATACGCGGAGTTTACACGAATGTATTACAATAATTAGCAGGACGTAAAAAGGAATGGAAGAGGTTTGTGAGGTTCGTAAATGGAGACCTTAGTCTTACCCAAGCGTATCACTAGATGTACTAACCCCAACTACAATAGGCCTATTTTTGGGATGGTCTCTCTTTCTAAGTTCAGGCGTTGTACCTACCCCCATAGAGAATGGGAAAATAGGTGTGTAGATAATTAATCACTGTATTTGTGCGAGTTTCATTTTATGTAAAACGTCAACCTATTTTAAGTGTAATTAGTTAAATAAACAAATATTCCTTCTGTTATCATTTACATAAATTACAAGTTAGAAGCAAATTAAGAACTGTTCATTCATTGCATTACTTGTTAACTTTGGAAGATACGAAATGATCTGAATTTGTAAGATTCGGTAAAATGATTGTGTTCTGATGAAAATTATTTTAATCTTCTCTTTCCGGAGTAGGTCACGCAGCCCTTACATTAAGGTCTCGCCTTCGGTGCATCATCCTGAAGAAGGAAGAGACTGGGAAGAAAGAACACACTTCCCCTACCAATCTTTTAGTCTTGAATGAGGTCGTGATAGACAGAGGGCCTTCCCCATATCTTTCAAATATCGACCTTTATTTAGACGGGAAGAGAATAACGTCTGTACAAGGAGACGGTGAGTAAAAGAGTGCGGTTTAAGGAAGTCAGAGGGTGTCTGAACCGAGTGTTTGCACTGAGATACTGATTGAGAAAGTAAAGTAAAGGAAAAGTAGAAAAGGATGTATAGGACCTTTTATGGACTCGGAAATCATAGTAGTTTGAAAGAATGATGTGTACAGCGACAAGTTTGTGTATAAGTTAAAGGCAAGTGACTGGTTTTTAATAGTAATAATAGAGGAAATTGGGTTATGCGATGTTACTGTGAGTGTTTACTGGGTTTATAATGGACTAATATGAGGTAAAAGTAAAAATGTTTAGGTGAAGAGTAAACATATTTTTGGAAACGTGGTTTGAGAATTGTACAGCAATCGGGTGTGATGTACGCTAATGATACCTTGCTGGTGATTGAATCAAAGAATGATCTGAGGAGAGGCGTGGTTTGTTTTAATATTTGTGAAAGCGGTTGGTGAAATGGAAGCGAAGGGAAGTCGTGCGGAAGATTGAGTACCATAATACCCAAGTGACAGAATTATGAAGAGAGAGAGAGAGAGAGAGAGAGAGGTGTTTGGAAACAAGGATGACAATTTCTTAATTGATTCTGTCTCGAAATTGGGAAACGACACTATTTTCCAGTAAACATAATTTTTTTCAATGATCTCGGGATTTGTAAGTGTGTGAAACCTTTTTAACTCAACGCTAATGACCTTAACCTAAAGTAACGTTGAATCTTGCATATTTTTAATTACAATTAAGATGATTTGTAATTACTGTCATTGTAGCTATTTATAAGGAAGACTTTGAGGCTTTGTCGTTGATGATAAAAAAAAAAAAAAAAAGTCTCCTTGTGTTCAATTCTTTAACTCGAGCGTGTTATGTTCTACGCTGTACATTTCTTTTTCATTTATGGAAAAATGTAATCTAGGTGCATTAAGAAAGTGTAATTACATGCCCCCCAAAAATTAAGTAATGTAGTTGTATTGTGGTATAAACATACTGTACTTATATCTTACTTGAATGACTTCCTTTAATTGGGCAAACGAAGTACCTATACGTTTTAGCTATTTTCAAGTGTAAGCGAGTGAAACTTACGATTGGTTAGCCGTCATTTAATTGATTTGGGCTACGTCGTAGCCAATGTCGTCACACCGCTTCCCGTTGATCAGCGAAGTTAAGCGATATTGGGTCCGAGTAGTAGTTGGATGGGAGACCGTCCTCCACTTCCAAAGTACGTAGCGACCCGTGGTTCGGATTCCACGTAAAGCTGTAGGTCCCCTCCGTTATATGACCTTAGATGTTGCGAAGAAGGTTAAACAACCTCAATCATTATTTAATTGATTTAATTTAATTGGTTGGTCAGCTCTGTACTTAATACAAACAAATATATAAGTGTTGCCTCTGAAATTAAAGCTGAGGCTTCGCTACGTTCATTGAAAAACTTCTATGTTCATTTTGTTCATTTTGACGAAGCTCAAGTTTGTTGCCCCCACCTTAGACTTATAGCTTAACGTGGAATTCGAACCACGACCCACCAGGGAAGTCAGAAATTACGAAGTCCTCGCCCAGACTTGATCTACGTTTTAACCACTTGGTTACAATTACCTATATACAGGGTGTCTAAATTATATAAATAGTGTAAATATACTTTATGGACACCCTGTATTTTGCATTAAAAATTTCAAGTTCGCCAAATTTTTAAATGGGATATTGTTCTAGATGGGAAATCCCAATAATTCTCACTTTTGCGCGCGTAATAGGCTTTACTCGACGTATCTGCAATCTTCATTCCATTGTGGTAGTGGAAATGGCATCTTATTTCCGGTGATATTTAAGTATTCCTTCGTTGATCTGTAATGAATTACCGTACGTGTTTCCCGTCTCGCATTTCTATGGAAAATAGATAATGGCTTTCTGATATTGTATACTAAATTTATCGTATCGTATCGTATATTTTAAGTGAATTTTGTTGTTGAAACCACCGTTTACGCGCATTCATTTCCTTTCTTAGGGTTGATCGTGTCGACCCCGACAGGAAGCACCGCTTATGCAGTGGCTGCGGGGGCTTCGATGATTCACCCCTCCGTACCCGCAATTATGGTGACCCCGATCTGTCCACACTCCCTTTCTTTCAGACCAATTGTTGTACCCGCTGGCGTTGAACTCATGGTGAGAATTTCTTTAAGCACGTTTACTAAATGACAAATAATTCTGGCTATATTTCAATCTTAGGACATTTCGTACATAAAATTCCATTGAAACCATTACATCATTAGCAGCAGCAGCAGCATCATCACCATCATCATCATCATTATTATTATTGTCTCTAAACAATGAATTTCAAGGTATCAAAATTTTTTTTTTTCTTAATGTAGAAGAGAGCGAGCGAGTGAGTGAGTGAGTGAGTGAGTGAGTTTCGGAATTCGTAAGATTGACTCGTCTTAGTATTTCCAGTTTTAATGTCTTTTATGTTTAAAAAAAAAAGTAACTACATCGTCAAACACTTGCTAACATAAACTGACCGAACTTTAACAATAACTTAAAGCTTCTACGAGTGACAGAATTCTTTCCTCTCGTATATATAATATATATTTCCCCTCGTTTGTATTACGAACCCCGAAACTTTTATTTGACTAATAGTGAATTTAGACTTAACTATTTTTACTCTTACAGTACTTCATACAGTGCACGCTAAGAAGTCCTGGGAAGGAATTCTGATTATAGTCGTCATTAGTTTGTTGAATATTCATGTAGAATCTTTATACAAAATTGCACGTTTCATGTACAAGTTTGAATAGTAGCTAAAAAAATTTATTGCCCCGTTTAGCCTCTCAGTTTCTAATCAGCCTTAATTTGTAACTCGATTATATATATATCCTAGGGATGCACCGGATAATTAATTAACATTTTAATCACATTTTGTTGATAAAAAACTTCATATTTCAAGTTTTTGTGCGTACCTTAGTATTTTATTATGACTAATGCCAGACGATTTTATTCAGCTGTGGGAAGAGCCGTGTGCAATAAAGAGCAAAATTTAACATTTATAATTATTTTCTTTTAAACAAAAAACACACTAAAAGTTAGATTTCTCTAAAATTTAGCAGAACCTAGGTCCAATCAACTTTGCCTTCTTTCTTTCCAGCATTGAATGCATTGAAAATAATGATTTTGTAAAATCATGATCCGGCTGGATCATCCGGTATTCAGCAAAAATAAAAAGCCAGATATCCGGTTATCCGGCTATATTGTGATCCGGTACATCTCTAATATGAACCTGGGACCTTCGGAGTACGAGTCGCGAGCTGAGCGTTACCATCACACTGCGACGGAATAAAGGTTATCAGAATCTGTCGTATAGTGTTTGTTTCCTCGGTCATTTAATATATACGACAAGTTGTGATAACTATTATTCTGTTGTAGTGTGATGTTAGAGCTCGCGACTCCGACAGATGAAGTCCCGGATTCGAATCATCGTGTTGGAGGCATTTTTTTCATATATATCGGGCGGCCCAAAAAAAACGCCTTGAGATTTGAACGTCAATAACTTCAAAAATATGCAGTTCACACTTCCAAAATTTACATAACCTTTACCTCAATCTATTGATAAGCCATCATAAAAATTTCCGACCTCTACATAAAATACTTTCCACAGCTGAGGGAACAATGAGATATGGTGAAAAAAAAGCGAATATCATAAATCCTAAATGTGTATAGCTGTACCTGGCAATTATTCTAAGACTTGTAGTAGTTTCCTTAGCCTATGGATAATCTGTTAGTCTCTGAAAAACGTCAGTTGATATAGGCTACGCCCATCTTAAATATTGTTTTTTAAACTTGCCCTTCAAATTATGGTTCTAACTAACAGTGAAAAAGCGATGATTGAAAAGTGTTTCTTAGAAAAAAGATGGACTGGGGCAAGAATTTTGAGGGAATTTCCAGGAATAACTCGTAATGTTACGTCTGTGAATAGAATAATTAAAAAATTAAAGCAACCGGTTCGACGGCACGGAAGCGTGGAAGTGGTCGGCCTAAAACAGTTTACACTCAAGACAATATAGCAATGATCGAAATGATGAGCCTATTTCAAGAGGATCGAGCTGGGTCACACTGCTCTCAGAGGAAAATTGCAAGAAATTTAGGTATCAGTCGAAGTCCCATAAAAGAATGCAGAGAACGGTAGGACTTAAAGCATTTAAAAGGATCCGTGTTTCAAGACGTGACAGCAATGTAAGAGCTAAAAGAAAAAATCGTTGTAGAAAATTGCTCGATAGATTTTCATCCAATGATGTTAAAAAAATAGTTTTTACAGAGGAAAAAGATTTCACCATCGAGATTGCTCAAAACTCCCGCAACGATGTTGTTTATGGTCGGCGTAAGAAAGACATTCCTCCATCGAGACTTTACCACCAGACAAGTCGGTTTTCCAAAAAAATCATGGTATTAGGTGTATCGTGGAATGGAAAGACGAAAATTCATTTCAATTCAGAAAATAAAAAATAATTCACAAACCTATGTAAATCTCTTAGAGAGAATCTTTTGCCTGATTGTCGGCGTCTGTATTATGGAAACGATTTCATACTCCAACAAGGTGGTGCTACAGCTCATACTAGCAAGTTCACACAGGATTATCTACAACAAAATGTAGTCCAACCTCATTGGAAAAAACGAGTGGCCCCCGCAACCACCTGATTGCAATCCCATGGATTATTGCATATGGAACACACTAGCAGAGAAGATTTATGAAGGCCAAACAGAAAAGTTTACAGAAATGCAATTAAAGAAAAAAATACTCGAATGTTGGGACAAAATAACATTAGCAGAAATCAGAAATGTATCATGTCGTGCAAGAAAAGGTTAAGATTAGTTTGTAAGCGGGACGGCGGACATATTGATCATATTTGTTGGTAAGATATGAATAATAATTTTTTCAGTTTATGATATTCGTTTTTTTCACCGTACCTCATCGTTCCCTCAGCTGTGGAAAAAGTGTTTTATGTAGAGGTCTGAAATTTTTATGATGGCTTATCAATAGATTGAGGTAAAGGTTATGTAAATTTTGGAAGTGTGAACTGTGTATTTTTGAAGTTATTGATGTTCAAATCTAAAGGCGTTTTTTTTTTGGGCCACCCGATATATATAAAATAGAACATTTTTTCTCTATGTACCAAACGTTTCAAACTCATTATTTCTTGGTTTAATTTTCATTATTTAAACTGAAAACAAAAAGTGAATTTGATGAGGAGGATTTAGGCGTAATTAATTAATCCTTAATTCATAGCCTGAATAAAAATACATCCTTGGCATAGTTTAGCATGGTTATGAAATAAGGGTAAGTTTAATGGTTAAAACTGGATGAGAATATTTTTAAAATATTTCACCATTGTTAAATAAAAATTTCGTATTTGATCAGAATATTAGCTATATCCTGGCCATTTAAGCTGCTGAAGATGAAGGTACTAGTTGCCTAAACGTTTGGTATTGTAAATAAAGGAAGAATATTCTTAGTCTGTCTGGTTATTATCCAGATTCAGTTTCTTGCTAGTAGTTAGTTGCTGAGAAGTGGGTGCGTGTGCTCGTTTGAAATGGTAAATTTATTTTTCTTGTTTCAAGTTTCTCAACTCGGCATTCTTTGAAAGGTAATTAAAATAAACAATTTTCACACACTAGATCGCAGTGTCAAAAGATAGCAGGAATACTGCTTGGGTATCGTTCGATGGGAGAAAAAGACAAGAACTTTGTCACGGGGATAGGTAAGAGACTAAGATGCGGACCCAGGCCTTAGTGCGTTGAACTACTAAACGAGTTTCGATGTTTGTGGCATTGTTTACTAGTATGCATCTTGACAATGTAGTGTTGCGTGTTGTGATTTGGCATTTGTCAAATCGTTTACGCGATCCAAAGCTTTTTCTTTTTTTTTTACTTAATTTTCTTGGGAGTAACGTCAGCACTCGAAACCAACCTTCCTTCCTTCCTCTTTCATTTTCGCTTATCAAATGTGTGACGATGTAGTGCGTTTTAAACACGTGTCATTTCAGGTTAAGTTAAACCCTGAGGCTCGAAACACTTGCTGGGTATCATTTGATGGGCGCCATCACCAGGAGTTATTCCATGGAAATAGGTTGGTTTTCAGTATTTGGGACTTTGGTAGTCAATCAGCTCAGGAATGTACGTCTTTCAGGTCGTCTTTTTCTTCTTGTGGAGTTAAATGCCTTTAATTATGTCGCGATGCGATTAACCCCCTTTACACGATGACTTCTATGTATGTTGACTGTATTTAATAAAGAAAAAAAATGTACTTTCATTTAACTCTTCAGGAAACATAAAAAAAAATCAGCAGCACGTGTCCTGCGTTATCTATTTTTCTTTCAAATACAAAATATTGATAGGTGTCACGTGTTTCATTAAATTTTATCGATTCATTACAAAGTTTATTGCTTAAGTATTCGTGTATATGTTATATTCCTAGAATGATCACTGTGTCTCAGCTTTTGGTGGAGGTAATTTTGGCTTTGTTTAACCAGATAATGAATATCGTAACTCTAAAATTTTTGCGTATAATTTTCTTAGTAAATTATATGTACATAAAAGTATTTAAGTCTTATCAAAATCCTACGATTACGCCTCGAAAACGTAACCTTCAAAATTGTGAATTTTTATTATTACTTCAACTTACGTAATTCGTCTGCTGAAAAATTGCTCCCGCTTGAATTTAATAATAATAAATGAGCGTAATTGATAAATTATCGATAGTTCTCTTCTTCTCTTGTATATTCGCGTCTTCCGCTTCTTTCCAAGTATTTCCTAACGGTAAATTACATTAAATTAGCTAATTAGTGATTCTTTTATTAGGCGATTCAATAAAGGCGATGCTGACAAGCGATTAGCACCGGATATTGTAATTTTAAACTCATGTGAATAATAATAATAATGTACAGTAAAGTAATTAATGCATGTATTTTTTTCTATTAATATTACTGCGCGTGCTAAAAGCTTCCTAAATATTGATAGTAAATTTTTTGTATCTTCGCATCTTGATACAATTTGAGTCTGGTAATTTTTAAATAGTCAGTTTCAGATTGGATTGAATGTAACTTAACCACAGTGTTGACCTCACACTCGACTGCACGGTGTCTGTTTAGCTGGATACTTATTTTTAAGCATGTTACCGTCCCGTTTGCATGAAATTATCAAAGCTTATTAATAAATACTCACTGGAAATACTTTGCACCATTTTTTATTATTGTAATTGATTTTAAATTTTTAATATACCAAACTTTGCTTTAAAGTGTAGTACCTTTTCATAATTTAAATATATTATATATTCTACTTATTGAACTTCTCATTGATTTACTTTCTTGTGCTATATATATATATATATATATATATATATATATATATATATATATATGTAGAGGAATTACGGCATTTGATCGAGTGAGGCCCATGGTGTAATGGTTATCATATGTGACTGCCAATCGGAAGATCCCGGGTTCGATTCCCGGGTGGTTACCTCATTTTTTCATTTGTTTCGTTCTCTCTCCTCATCTTGCGCGGAATATTCTCCTATACAAGCGTCGTTCTTTACGTTAATTATACTGCGTGTTTGCAGTTAAAATATATATATATATATATATATATATATATATATACGGTCTCGTAGGAAAATTTATTTTAACCCTTTCATACCCAAATTAAGTCGAAAAGTAGGCGGAATCAGTTGATGCAAAAATCGTCCTTATAACCTTATAAATAAGGTCTAAAATTGCTTCCAAAGTTAACGATGAAAATTTCACACACTGGGCATTAAAGGGTTAAATTAAATTTACGAAAGTAATACATTAGAACTAAAACAAATGTTCAAATTAATATCTTGTTTGTTTTGGAACTTTTTTTTTTTTTTTTTTGGCAGGTAGAATATCCGCCTTTCCCTCACGAGTGTAACTCACTTCCATATTAGCCATTGCGTGTTATTCTACCTGCAACAAAAAGGTCCCAAAACAAGACATCAATTTGGACGTTTGTTTGTTTTAATGTATTACTTTCGTAAATTTAATTTAAAATAAATTTTCCTATGAGACCGGACTTATGAGACACCCTGTGTGTTTCAGTAAAGTTGAAGTTTGTAAAATAACTTCGGTTCAGTTAACCTTTCATTTCTTCCCTTTAAAATTTAGCCTCCGCGTGACTACATCCATCTACCCTGTACCTTCCATTTGCGCCGAGGACCAAATAGCGGACTGGTTCGCTTCTCTCGATGAATGCCTTCGATGGAACGACAGAAAGCGGCAAAAGCATTTGGATGACCCAGACGATAATCACACTGGCGTAAACACCAGTTCGACCGCTCAAACGTCTTTCATTACTACTGAAGAAACTTTGCAACTCACGCCTGAACTCACGCAAAGTTCGTCGTCAGATACGTTAGATTCGCTCAGTGAAAAAAACGAAACTTGAATTATACGCTTGTTGATAGGTTTCTTTACACCACTCTACCACTGTTGTTGAATGTGAATGGAGGAAACTAACTTGGAATCTAATTTTCTATTGGACTCTATATTGAATTTAATGTTTTTGAATTATATTCAATTCAGCAGTTTTTAACTGTATTCGGTTCGGCAATTCGGTGAAATTACTTTTAATATCTAAATTGCATTTTGTCTAACATGTAAATATTTTTTGAAGTACTTCTATATCTTCCATTTCTGGTGATACTGTTTCTATTTTCTATACAAAAAATAAGAATGAATCTAGCTTTTGATAGCAAAGTAGTTTGACTCAATAAAGAGAATATATTTTTTTAAGAATTTTAAAGTATTTGTATAAAAAAAAAAATAATTCAGAATTTTATTTCACACGAATTACTGTTTGTTGAAAATTTAATTTTTTTTTTTTAAATATATGTGTGTGTGTGTATTGTTTCTCCACATTCCATTTTAACTGTACTTTTAGTTTTTCGTATTTATATTACATAAAATATTAAACGTTACCCATTGATAGATGTATATAGTTATTTTTAGGTCACATTGTAGTATTTTAAAAAGAGAACATCATTTCTTTTTTATTCGTTTACATTAACCTGTTTTATTCTTAATAATGATGGGGTTGTTTAACTTCCTTTGCAACATCTAAGGTCATATGACGGAGGGGGCCCCCTTTTTTAAATAGTATCCGAACCACGGGTCGCTACATAATTTGAACGCAGAAGACTCTTATCTAACGTTTAACTTCGTTGATCAACGGGAAGCGATGTTACGACACTGGCCACGACGCGGCTCTCTTGTTCATAAGTATTAGGTCAAATAGAATACAAGTTGGGCATGATACCATCGAAACATTAGCTAGATAATGGAAGGGTAAAAGCAATGAAATTGGGACTCCAACTCACGTCGCGTAGTTTGAGTTTGCCCTCCTACCGATCACGCCTCGCTCGAACGAACCCTTTCCTGGGGTTCTAGACAGGAATGGTCGGTAAGAAAAACCGACTCAAACCACGCGACGCGGCTTAGTCCCACTAGCTCATAGTTTCCCAATTCTTTCCATCTTGAAGTGTGGTTATTGCATTTATTTGCAAAATATCTTGATATTGGAAATACCATGAATACGTAACACAAAATAAGTTGTTTAATATTCTTCGCTACATCTAAGGTCATTAACGGAGGGGACCTACAGCTTTACGTGGTATCGGAACCACGGGTCGCTACATAATTTGGACGCGGAGGACGGTCTCCCACCCAACTACTATCTACACTCAATGTCGCTTAACTTCGCTGATTGACAGGAAGCGATGTTACGACACTGGCCACAACGTATCCCTAAGAAACATCAAATGAGCAGTAAAAAAACATTGATATATGTGCACTTCGTTTTTGTGAATGTCAGAACTATAGCCTTATAATTGATAAAAGAAATTATCTTAATCGATTTTATAACAACATCGGTAACATGGTACAATGCATGAAATAAGGGGTTCCAAAAAACCTTAGCCCCCCCCCCCCCCCTCCAATTTGCAGCTTACATGTTTACTTATATCGAAATAGTTTTTAGTGATGATAAAAATATATAAAATTCTTTATTTATTGTAGGTATTAAAGTTACTCTAGCTGATAGTGATAATATAATGGCTTCTCAATTAGTTGGTGATTTCGGAGAGGCAACGTGTGATAGATCGCGTACGAGCAATAACATTTCGGGAAGCTCGTGATGCTGGAGCCACCTTTACAACACGTTCATGGGTTGCCAAAAAGTTGCGAAGAAGTGAGGACTTCGTCAAAAGAAATTGGAATAAAACTTTGGATGAATGTGAAATGGATACAACCAAATCTGGGCACCCAAATTTGCCACACTCTCAGGAAACAAAGGACATCACTGAAAGCGGTACGCGTAAACGGAAAAACAGCTGTGCTAAACTTTCTAGAGAGATCGAAGTGGTGAGATCATTCGACTGTACCGTCATAGGCAAGGTTTAAAGCCTTGGCATGAACTTCCAAAGCCAAGAAAAACTCAACTTAACATCGATTTCAAAATGTGGTTTGCCCATTATCTTGAAGATTGGGATGTGGATTATTTCGTGCATTTAGCTGTCTCCGATGAATTTTTTGTTTACGTAACACGTTGGCCTAACTACCAAAATGATCGAGTGTGGGCCACAACACCAGATGAAATCGATGACAATGAACATTATCGCGAATTATTAAAAAGTCCAGACTGTTGGTGTGTTTGTTTTGTTCACTGCAAAGAAGCTCATGTGGGTGCTGAAGCCAAATGGTCAGAGTTGGGATGGACAGTGTTTTCGTGATATTATTCTATCCCAGCATGTCATTCCTTTTCTAAGAAACCCAAACAATGTTATGGATGTCGATCAGGTCACACTTCTGCACGATAAGGCCCCCTGCTTTAAGGCATTAGCCACTCAACAGTTGTTGCGGAACCATGAGATCGATTTCTTTGGAAATGAAGAATGGCCAGGAAATTCTCCTGACCTGAACGTATGCGAACACACTGGATCAGTTATAAAGGACAAGGTTGAATGTGTCTTGTTTCAAGAGCCTGCAGCAAATCGATTTTCGAAGGATACAATGACGCAACACATTGAAACTGTTTTAGCAAATTTGCGTAACGATCAAGATCTATTCTCGTCACTTTTGGCAAGCTACCCAAAGCGAATTCAGGCTGTCTTGGAAGCCAATGGCGGGAACACCAAGTTTTAATTGTTTCTCATTAAATGCAGGATTAAATTCTCTCTTGTAAGGTATGTTTAGTTTTACTGTACCTCTAATGGTTTAGGCCATGGGGGGGGGAGGCTAAGGTTTATTGGAGCCCCGTACATAGTCTCGGGTAACAAATGACTCAATGAGCATATTTGAGTTACTAACTTAAGATGCACTTTGATATTAAAATATAGCGAATCCGTATTGATAATTCGTACATAGATATTTAGATTATAAGAAACAACGGCGAAATGTATTCAAACAGAGCATCAGGATACATACTGGGCCATTCACATTCGTCGTCGTCATCCACGATAACTTTAATTCACACTGTCGTTACATGTTCATCGTCGTCTTGTGTTTGCCCGGCCTGCGAGATTAAAAAATATGAAGTTATACGAGATGTTCAAGAAAATAAAATTAAGCACGATAAGTTCATAAAAAGAAGAAAAACCAGTTAATTAGCATAAACATTACAAAAAAAACTGGATAACTATTTCTTGCTGGTAGAATGACGGTGTCAGAAGTCGGACTAACGACATCTGGTCGACAAGTTATTGTAGATTAAGTTAGGTTAGGTTAATAGTTTTTCAGTGTTTATTGTTTGGTCTTGATGAAATGGTTATAGATCCTCACTGGAATGAACTCCCTACTCTGATTGAACAAACATTAATCCATTTGTTTCAAATCTCGCTTGAAAAGCAATCTTCGTAATCTCAGCCCCACACCATGGACATACTGCACTCTCAATTATATCAATTGAAAACAAGAAAGCTAGAAATATTAACTTGGAGGATTTAATTAATGAATTTGCTGAAAGAAAGGCAAGAAAAGTCAAGTTCTGATGGTGTCGTAAGTAAACTTTTATTTCACGGTATCCTTTTTAAAGCTCAATATTTTGCATAATGTTTTGCCTTCTATGCCTCCATGCGTACAAGTAGTACCATAATTCTTAAATATATGCTAAATAAATAATACAAAGAAAAGCAATATAAATGTATAATAAAAATTTTGTTAGGGGGCCCATGACACTTGCTCCGTTCCTGTGTAGGTCCACTCCGTTATATGGGCTTAGACGTTGCGAAGGAGGCTAAACAATACCATAATAATAATCTTCACCCAGGGCCGGATTTAGGAGTGGGCAAAGTGGGCAGCTGCCCATGGGCCTCCACATATTGACAAGCCATTATCAAAATAGAAAAAACCCGAAACTAGAAAAACCCGATAGATGATCAACAAAAAAACACGCGCATCCAATACCACTGTAGTACATAAACTTTTACCAATTACTATTTGTTGTGTACTGATTATTATTTTGTTCTTATTACTCTTTTAGGCCTACTCTCTCTATAATGGAATACCCGAGTAACCCGAGGCTTTCATTTTTTGCAGAAATGAGTGGAATGGACAGACACAAGAGTGCACGATGTTTTGAAAGTGTATGTATGTTAATTATATTATGAATCTTATAGATGACTTCAATTATCTTCCCCTAAGGTAGGGGGGCCTCCACATGGAGGCTGCCCAGGGCCTCCACACGTCTAAATCCGGCTCTGTCTTCACCTATCGTGTAATCAGTTTAGTGAGATTTTATAATTTTGAAGCATGTGTATGTATGCGTGTACAGTATTTGATATCGAATATATAGGGTATATGCGACCATACAGATATGCAAGTTTTAATCTTGAAAAGTGAAAAGGTTCCTTATAGTACAGGATCTGGCCTAGAGTTCGTATAAATTTCTGGGTGCAGAGGTTTTGACGACTGATCTAGACTAATTTTGGGGCGGAGAATCCGAGTTTTTCTATGCCATCGCGCCAAATTGGTGCGAAAGTGGTCAAAATGGCAAAAAATTGGCAAAAATGGCAAAATTTTATCAGTTTTTCGTATTTTTGTCATATTCTTGAGTTGAAAAATTTTTTAAGGGCAATTTTTTGTTTGAGAATCTGTTTTTGTAACATACTGCTGCCTGAACCAAGAAAACTGACAAAAATGTCAAAAAATAACAGCAAAAATAGTAAAAAATTAAGTAAACTGTCAAAAAATCGCAAAAATTAAATTTTTGGCTATTTTGGTGCATAAACTACCTCTAACCAATCTTATCGAACTAAATAGGTAGTCAAGAAATTAGATATTAATAGCTCTACTAAAATTTCCTAACACCAAAACATAATTTCTTGGCAAGGAAGAACGCTTTGTAACTTGCCAAGCCGGAGGGTTGACTCTGGAGCTTCACTGATCTTATTAGTATGCTGTTGTGTTGGTGCAGAGCTTAATGGAGCATTTTGGAATAAAACTAGCACCATATCGTGTGTCGAACCAATTCCAGACAAGGGTATTTTCCAAGGTGTCAAAATTATCCACTGTTGCTTGAATTGGATGGTTTTGATCAAATACTGGAGGAACTGGAACTCTATGTGAACCACATAAAGATATTGTACGTTTTGCTGTGCAAAATTTATTTTGCGAACTTCTTGATATCCTACACAAATGCTCCGTTTGTTTGCAATTTCAATAAGATCTTTAGACTGTGACAGGTTATGTATAGTTTGAGCAAATCCGATATGCAATGGGGTGGGCTCCAAACCATTATGAAGGATGTAAAACAACATCTGGAAGATAGTGTCACACTTCAGCATCAACTGATTGTTGCTATCTGATACATTCCGGGTGGAAAACAAATGCTGAAGAAATTCCATCCATATTGGAGGACAGTAGTATAGCCGAAAAAGGGGAGAGTGCAATAATGTTGCAAGTTATTATGTAATGTTGCAAAGGGGGGGTGTTGCAAAAAGAAAAAAAGAACAAAAAAAATTCCCCAAAGGGGGGGATGCTGCAGGTGCAACAAGGAAAACTTGGAGACGGAGTTCTCCCCCAAGCTATTCCCCCAAAGGGCCAGAAAGGAGAGAAAGGAGGAAAGGTGTTCACCTGGCAGGAGCCAAGTGCATATTAAGACTTCAGCCGAGTAGGCGTTGTTTTATAGGCTCCTAATCAGCCAGTTGGCTTAGAAGGCGTAAATGGCTTGAGTTGCCAGATACCGCAATACCATTGTATACACTATTATAGACTCCTAATCAGCCAGTTGGCTTAGAAGGCGTAAATGGCTTGAGTTGCCAGATAGCGCCATGTATTCATTTAATTCTAATCGAAGACTGAGTTGCCAGATACCACTTTCTAGCGATACCATTGTATACATTATTATAGACTCCTAATCAGCCAGTTGGCTTAGAAGGCGTAAATGGTTGCCAGATACCACTTTTTAGCGATACCATTGTATACACTATTATAGACTCCTAATCAGCCAGTTGGCTTAGAAGGCGTAAATGCTTGAGTTGCCAGATACCACTTTTTAGCGATACCATTGTATACATTATTATATTTCTTAAAAGTTGGTTTAGAATACCGGTAGTAGGTTTAGAAGGCGTAACATGATATAATTAAGTAAAACAACATTGCATCATTCTGTTTATTATAAATATATAGAAAATAAATATACATTTCAATTGAGGAATATGCATATAATCATAACAGTACAGGAAATATATACACACAATTATGGATATATATAAAATAAATATACATTTCAAATAGAAATAAATATACATTTCAATAATAATAGAAATATGCATATAATCATAACAGTACAGGGGAAATATCACGCAAAATATATAAATACATTTCAATAATAATAGAAATATGCATATAATCATAACAGTACAGGGAAATATCACGCAAAATATATAAATACAATTCAATAATAATAGAAATATGCATATAATCATAACAGTACAGGAGAAATATCAAGCAAAATATATAAATACATTTCACTTTTTTTTCAAAATACTAAACTCGGTCTTAATCGAGTTTACAATTACATCATTATTGCTCTGCATTACGCAGTATATGCGGCTTAATAATATTTCACCGCTTAAAGTATAGGGAAACCTGTATTCGATATGAAGGGCTTTCATATCGTTCAGTACTATTTTTGTTCCCACTTTACAACCGGTTGGTAAGTCATCTTTAAATACGTCTAGAATACAATCAAAAGCACGCACAAAGAGTTCATCGTTAGCTACATTATTAAACACAAGTTTATAAGCACGCTTTTCCAATCGAGGGTTTATTTCTACCGACTCGAGCTTTTCAATCGTGAACTCACTCAACATAGCGGCAATTGAAATAATCTTCTAAATCGTTACGACAACTGCGCGTTATATAAAGAAATAGTTCTTCAGGGTGAACGGTGTAGGTGAGCTCAGCCTTGTACCGATCAATTGCTTTGTACCAAAGTTCATGGTATTTCAAAGAGTCTAAACTTTTTAAATAAACATCCAGCACTAGACCATTCTCACCAGCCCTACACTCGGTAAACCCATCGAGCAGAGCGGTGTAGGCGTATTCAAGTACTGTATCAAAATAAAGCATGTCCGTAACACGCGCGTCTAATATAGGTTTCAGCTTGCGGAATCCGACGATTTCAAACATTCTGTCGAGGATGAAACGGTTTCGCGTAGGAACAAGAGCGTTATTATCAGAAGCATTCTTCCACATCAGCCGTATATCAATGCACGGCCGATCGTTATTTATACACAACGTACATACAACGGCGTATGAGGGTGCGTCACTAATCTGCTCTCTTCTTGTACCTACGTTAGCAGGTATTTTATAACGATCTTCACTCCACTTCTCAACTATCACGAAGATTCTATTCATCTCCTCGACACTTAAATAAACCCGTTTGTTTGTTTGTCTACATTCCGTTTCCAGTACATAGCTAATGGTACCGGAATTACGCCTGAACACGCGCAACGATTTCGTCACGGACACATCGTACGAGGCGTTGAGAATGCTGCTCAAAGGAAGTTCCATCGTATTCGAGGAGCGCACGTCCACTCGGTTCAAGCTCTGAGATAACTATGAGCCGTGTGAGGCACGCAGGTAGGCAGGAACGGTTCGACGGGCGGCTGACTCGATGATACGTGAATGGGCTTGTTCGTATGATCCGCGAGTCGTACCGAATTGTTGTACATATTTGTTTTTCCGGTACAAGAATTAATTTCATCACTACCAGCCTACGCACCAGACATTTTACCTCAGGATAAGAACTAGGAACATTTTATGTTTTACTAAACATCTTCACACTCCGGCGCACTATTTGAGAGGAACATATGCTCATATTTTTCCTTTCTGCCCATCAAACGATACTCGTCTCTAAAGTCTGTTAAAAACTCACGCAGGGCACTAGCCACAACCTCACTACGAACCTCATCATGATATACGTTAATATAGTGATAAAAATACTTAAGATTGTCCATGATCACGAGATTCACATTTTCAGTCGTAGGGTATGAGTAATCGACATGGTGTAGCATGACGTAATACCGCTTGTCACACCACCCATCCGCAAGACTCATTATCCATACCTGCTGCTTCTCTTCTGCACGCGTTGTTTCTTTTACTTCACGGTGTATGTGAGACTTTATAAAGTTTAGCTCTGCAGTATACTTCAGCACATCGTCTGTGCAACGAAAGCCTTCAACGGTCTCACCAGAACATCCGTAGAGTATTTGTACATCTTGGAACTTCGCACAATCCAATGTGTTTTTAAAAGAGGTATAGGAGGGAGGAATAGGAAGTTTTTCGGTATCCACCACATCCTGACACTTTGCTGAATACCATTTCATAAACGTTGTACAAGCAATATTAAAGGTAGCCATTTGAATACACTTTGAATACACGTCTGATCTGAATACACGTCTGATCTCTCGGGCTTACTGCAGTCGACTGACCACGCAGGGACTCCCAGATAGTAGCATGACTCACGGTCTTACAGTGGGCGGAGCTTAGAACTTTCACCTGCGCACACACACACACACACACACACACACACAAAGGAGAAAGTGAAACGCTAATTGAAACATGATTTATTTAATAAACGAGATATTCAAGTTATATATATTTACAAATACGATTTAATAAACGAGATATTCAAGTTATATATATATTTACAAATACGTGTAATAAATCAATAGATACTTTACAAATACGATTTAATAAACGAGATATTCAAGTTATATATATATTTACAAATACGTGTAATAAATCAATAGATACGATTATATACAAGACAAATACGTGTGAGTTAACAATAGAAGCATCATACGTTTTGGTATCCAAAGGGTACGGTATCATAGGTACCAGGTAACTGGTAACGTTTCCTATAGGTGTTACGGCACACCTTCGTACCCCTAAGTTCCTTCACGCCCCCCAGCTTCTGCGCCCGAAAATTGTGGGTGCCTACAATTAGTTGGGAGGTTGTTCGCCCTCATCATCGTCCAAACATACTAGATCCTTCAACGATTCAAAGTTAACAACCCGCCGATTCGCATGGTTGAGCGTAATACCCTTTGCCTTCACGATATATTTCATTTCCTCCCCCACCCTGACCCGTACCCCATAAGTCTTAGGTCCTGTTGAGACAAAAGAGTCGGCGTAAGCGTTGTCCCCATACTCGTCCTTGATCTCATCAGTGAGCTCGCCGAGGAACTCCCCAATAGCGGGCATGTATTCACCCTCCCTCTCTGTGAATATCACGCTATCTGTATCGGCATACAATACTCTCCGCCCAAGAGAATGCAATAGACCCCAAAGTTTTATACGGGCGTAGGCTGTTGTGAAGCTGGCCACAGGTATGTTTGTAACCCTTGAGGTATCTGTGGCAAATTCAGTGTTGTTGTACTTTATTATGTAAGTATTACCTACATTCACGATCTCCATGACCTCTTTATCGGGAGCATTGGCATAATCCCAGACATCGCTATAACTTTGTGCCAAATGAATGCTCCCTCTGCCGGTATTCTGCGCAAATTTTCCCCATAGACTGTTTAGACACAACTTTGCACTAAAGCGCTTGCCAGGATTCTTTACAATTTGGACACGATCAAGTTGTATACCTTCGCGGTCGCGGTAACGTTGAATATAGGCAGACTTTTCATCTTCGGTATCAACTCCTCGCGGATACCCTGATGCCTCAACCTTATCCTTCAAAAAGGCGTTTATATATGGTGTGAAAAGGTTGGGTAGCTTCTGAAGCCTCCACACCTCATGTATCTTCAGTATTCTATAACCATGGCGTACGGCTAGGGCCAGCTCAGGACTTGTATATACGCCTCTGATCTTACGCTGGTGGGGTATATGGCTACATTCGCCGTTATCCTCTTCCGCGCACTTCACGCACAGGGAAACATGAGCTTGTCGTCGATAACGACAGGTAAGATCGGCATCCATAAATTGCGTGGGGGAGTACGTCTACGAAAGAGAGCCCAAAGTAACGATCATTCAAATTTTTTGAAAATTCATTGATGGAGGGTAGGCTAGGTCCCACCAGTTTCTCAGGAGCGCCCACGGGGTACGGATTGCTCTTCATCACGTATGGGTATAAAGAACAGAAATCGTAGTAATGGAGCTTCACGCCCTCCGTAGGTGGAAAGTATAGTCTGAAAGGATTTGTACGTCCTCCAAACAAGCTATCACCACATTTGAGAGGATCCAGCACCATTGAACGCTTGATCGTGTTCATTTCCTCACGGTACACCTCGTCTGTCTCCATCCGTGCATCATATTCATGCTCCCACAAGACTTTGTGAGTGAACTGTGATCCTATAAGTTGATCGCGGGTGCGGGTCGATGCAAGACAGTCGGCAGGAGACCTACCGTGGATATCTCCGGCGATTCCGCACTCAGGACGGGGGCATCCATGCCACCAGCAACCGTTAAAGGAGTACACAGTCTTCACACCAGTGACACGGTTTTCACTTAACCCATCAACCCAAAAAACACGTCCATTAATCTTAATGGGTACTTCACCCGTGTTGCGGGCGTGCTTTATGTATACACCTGTCTGTTGCTGTAGGTGTATGAGCCAGTAAATAGCCTTGTGTCCGTAACTGCGGGGGTTGTTTCGGTGAATAATGGCTAAGGTGTCTTTAGGCATGAAGTTATTCTTGAACACCGTAAAACATAATGATGCGATGGTGGTTGCGACTTGCAGTGGATCGCATTTGAAACGGGCTATGTACATCCTTCTAAAGGCCTGGAAACATACTCTAAGCACGCGCACATCATTCACGCAATAACGCTCACATTCATCAGCTATATTATAAGGGTTACTTTCATTAAAACTGTCGTAGTATCGATCAAAGTCTTCACGTTCATCCATACAGTCAAAATAATGTTTGGGGGTGGTGGGCCTACGTAGTTTAAAGTCTCGCTGGTGAGGAAAGTGTAAGGGAAGTATCCTTTGGAAACTTCAGCTGCTACTCCCATCACCTTGGGTAGCTTTGCTAATTTATAAGGTGTGAATAATAAAGTATCTTTAAATTGTACATTGCCTCTTATCTGCATCTGTATTAATTTGTTGCCTCTTTTCAATGGATCACCTGTAAATATCTCAGAGGATTCGTGTTCAAGCAACTCCTTATAAAGGAACTGCGTGTCAAACTTTGCCCCGTTATGGGCGAGAATATACACAGTCATTTTTTTGAACTTGTCGGTTAACTTGACAATATAGGACACAAATAGTTTCACAGGACTATCGCGGACATTCGTTTTAAAAACGTTTGTCCGTTTACCGCATTTGGGGCACTCGTCACATTCGATACCCATGCACTCATCACAGATGGTCTGGCTCACAAGTAAATGTGGAATTACCTCTTTGGTTTCAGCGTTCGTATATGTTTCTATATCGTAGTATACAGTTATACAAGGGTTATTTTTAGGCTTAGCATCTTTCATATAGCACACATGCTTTACTCCATCCGCCTTATATTCCTCCTGGCATGTAGGACAGTGAATTACGTCACACTTGTGCTTAAATTTCCCCCAATTATCCATTGTGTGAAACATACCACATTCACAGATTCTCATTTTCCTGCACGTGCCAATTGATTTATTGAAATCAAAACAGCTATTATTGAAAAATGTGCGTCTACACACATCACAGTCTCTCTTCTCAGCTTCAACTACACGGCTTTCACATTTGGTGCTTTTACACTGCTCACATACCATGTGACATTCTTTACAATGTCTCACTATATCATCCGCAAACTCGAGGCACCCCTTACACAAATCATGATGTCTCCCATATTTTCGACTTTTGTCATAACTCGCGTAAAGCCACCTTATATTACGGATGGGGAGATACGTTGTCCCTGACAATCCTAAAATAAGTAGGGGTCTTGTACGATCTTTCACACAGCTTTTAAAAACATACACAGTCCTACGACGATCATCCAACCCAAATACAACTATGCGGACATTCATTTCCTGTTCTACCCTTCTCAGCTCTTCAGGACCATATTACAGTCAAATTCAAGTTCACACTCTACAGCTAGTTTACGGGCACGCTCCACGACCGTAGGCAGCCAAATTTTTTGAGTCCGTGTATTTTGTACAGTAAACATACGTGCTAAGAGTACTGCTATAAAGCCGCAACCACGATCGACGTTTATATGCTTTCGGTAAATAGTCGGAGAATTGAAGTTAAGAGTGTACGGTATGGCACTATGACCCGCAACACGGAATACACGGTCAATATTTACCGTAAAGTTGTCCATATTAAAGGCTATACTACTTTGGGAGGCTTGCATTATACGTCCTAATATATATTCTACATCTTCAGCCGCCAAACGTCTAAATGGCACTATCACCCAATAATCGTCTACATCACCGTCATCTGACCAGAATCCAAAGGACAGACTCGTCCTGACTTCACGCTCGTCGCGATTCTGAAGAGCAAACTCTACAATATGCTGTACAACCCGGCGTAGCCCGCGCTCATTTCCATTGCTATACATGGCTCTAGGGTCGACCCTGACTCTATACCGATTTCTAGTCAAGGCTGGGGTGGGGCTGCGGATCGCACCAATTCCAGCGTTATAGCATCCTCAACAGAACGGGGGCGGCAGATGAATTAGTGGATATATTAGCGGAAGGTGCTGCTGATGGGGGGCCTGTTGCGTAGGAGGTTGAGGGTTGGGGATCTATTATTGTAGACTTAACAGAACGGGGGGCGGCGGATGAATAAGGGGATATATTAGCGGGAGGTGCTGCTGGGGGGCTTGTTGCGTAAGAGGTTGAGGGTTGGGGATCTATTACCGCTGCAACAGGCGCGTATTTCGGGCGCTTTATACCTGACGTGGGGTTCTCACACCTCCGCTTTGGACGTGCTACCGGTATCGCTGGTGAGGGTTCGTTGGCAGGGGAGGAGATCACAACTACACTGTCGTCGAGGTCATCCGTAATGTCAATGATGGGGTGCTCTACCTCATCGTCATTCACGGTTCTGTGGGTGAAAAGCAAAATATAAGGAACATCACTCAAAATTTGTAATATTTTGTAAATGACCCGCTTAGGAGTGTGACGTGTTAGAAATGGACTCTGTAGAAAAATTCAGATTCACGAGCCCATCCACATGTATTATATCTGGACCTACAGGATGCGGTAAAACTGTGTTTATGCTTAAAATCATTAAAGAAAAGGGAGAGATGTTCTCTAAATTTGTGCATAAAGTTATATGGTGCTATTCGACGTATCAATCAGTGTTCAACGAGTACCAAGATGATATTTTGTTCCACAAAGGCGTATATGACGTTAATTCGTAAAAGGGAAATAAACATACAATCATTGTAATTGACGATCTCATGTTGGAGATGGATAAAACGTTTGCCGAGACATTTACAGTATTCTCCCACCATCTTAACATAAGCGTGTTCTTCATCAATCAGAATCTATTTTTCAAAAATAGATACATGCGCGATGTGTCGTTAAATACGCAATATCTAGTTTTATTCGCGCAACGTAGAGATGTATCACAAATTGGGGTATTAGCCAATCAAATGTTCCCGAATCAGCGTAAGGAGTTTTTGGAAGTTGATAAAGAAGCTACAAGCACGCGTTACGATATTTGCTTTGCGACCTTCATCCGCGAAACACGTTAGAGTGCTTCTGCGAACGAATATATTTCCAAACGAGCCTGAAACGGTGTATATTTCCAGAATGACAAAGAGACTAAAGAAATACCGTGAATTAATAAAAAATCTATCATCGACTGCCCGGGCATGAAGCAGATGTTTATTAAAAATATCGACGCCGACTTTTTAAAATGCATCTGTGAAAATCTGTCTTAACGTTATAAATTACAATGTATCAATGAAAACCATCAGAAGGCTCGCCTACGCCGCTACAAGAAAACATAATACGTGCACTCGCTCGTAAAAGTCAAACTGTAGCGAAGAAAAAAACGAATTATTGTACAAACAGAGGGTCATTTCTCCAATCTTATTTTCAGTTTTGGTTTTCTCCCCATCTTATTTTCAGTTTTGGTCCTTTACTGACTAGATTAAATATGAAGAAAAGTGGTAGTGGTTCCCCACGAGGTGTACGCTTCACTGCAAAGGAATCCGACACGGATCTAGATCCCCGTAAAAGCAGACTTAAAAGAATGGAAAGCGAATTGCTAGCTCTATTAAACAGTGAAAAAACACCTGATGAGAAAAAGAATCTTATACCAAGAAGCTCTGCAGAAATTTCTTCCACAAGTACGAAAATTATAAGAGCCCTACAGAGATTCCTGTGGTTATTAGGCACAGCACGGGGGCGATGGACATGGCGACATAGGATCTGAGGCCGACGATACAGCTGACCAACCAAAAAGATTAGCCACACAAATATCGAACATGTATTAAAAAGCACCCTCCCACATACATTGAGGAGTAAAGGCTTAAGTCTTTATAATCTATTGAATGAGGATCCCGCCATACAATGGACCGATACAGGCGAGATCATTGTGGAAGGATCAAAAGGTACAGGGATCGAATATCGTAGACATTGTCCATGATTTGGTGAGAAAGTGGGATAGGTCATCACCATCAGGCTGGAAGCATATTAAAGCAAGACTACAACAATAAATGTCCCTAAAACGTTGATAGGAAATCTGAACAGGTAAAAGACTTGGAACATGCAACGCATGTGACACAATTGAAGACGACGCCGTCACCCCCGGCGGTAACACCTTTGAAGAGGAGCAAGAAGAGGTTAAACCAACCCTACCCACGTGCCTCTAAAATACGCAAATGGCTAACGTATTAACTAAACGCTATTATGACGTTTCTAACCATCCTCTTACGGCGGCATAGATAGACTGTACAGAAGTGTTTACGGAGTAGGAAAAAAAGATGTTGAAAGATTTTGAGGGAGCAGGACGCTTATACGCTTCATAAGCCTGTGAGAAAAAGGTTTAAAACAGCCAAGACAACGGCTTCCTCGATTGATTCTATTTGGCAAGCAGATTTAACAGACATGCAAAGATATTCTGTATATAACGATGGTTACCGCTACATTCTATTCATAATAGACGTATTCTCTAGATATCTGTGGCTAGTTCCTCTGAAAAATAAATCACCTGAAACAGTTGCTAAAGCCACCAAAACGCTAATGTTAAAAGAAAACAGGTTCCTGGCTATTTTTGTACGGATATGGGGAAGGAATTTATAGGCCGTGCTTTTCAGAACATGTTGACAGAGTTTAATATCAGCTATTACACAACCAATTCTATACATAAGGCTTCTTTAGCTGAAAGAGTTCAGCGCACCATAAAGGAACGCATGCACCGTTATTTTACACATAAAAACACATACAGATTTCGACATTCTGGAATCATTGGCGTCATCCTACAACCGCTCACACACCATCGCACGATTGGGACAACACCTAACGAAGTTTTAGAAAGAGGTACGCTCCCGAGGAGAGATGGATCACCACCACCACCACCACACTCTGCGCGCTTCAAAATCAATGATTATGTAAGGCTGTCGCGTTCGGGGAACAAATTCGCAAAGGGTTTTGAGCAAGGATGGACACGCGAGATTTTTAAAGTTAGGGCTATGAGACCTAAAGGTGAGATAATGATGTATTACATTGAAGATTTGAATGGAGAAGAAATCTCAGGAGGCTTTTACCGCGAGGAATTGCAGAAAGTTGCGTTTAATTTAGGAAAAAATGTGTTTAAAATTGAGAAAATTTTAGGAAGCAAAGGTTCAGGAAAGAGAAAAATGTACCTGGTGAAATGGTTAGGGTACCCAGAAAGCTTCAACACCTATATAAAAGCTGATGCAATAATGAAGCTTAAATAGTATGCAACATGGCTCCTAACCATTTCTACGTCACACTCCCGTCCTCCTCATCCCTGTCTGTACACCCTAACAACACACTAGCCAACTTTGTAACAGAACTCCACAAGCACATTGAAATGGGTCGTGATTCGTATGAGGTGGGGATATGCGAAATTCAGCTGGACACCATCTTTTTAAATATTGAACATAAAGAAACCGTTTTTACGATTCTTAGAGACATTGACGAATGTGAAAAAGCTGGGGTAGCTATGGATGAAACTATGCGTATCGCTCGGATTAAGATTGCACGGTATTACAGTACAGAAGTAAGACTAGGACCGGGTCAATATGGTTCGGCCGAGGATGTTGTGAGAGGCTTAAACGTAAGTTTAAGAAACTCAAACCTTACGAATGATTTAGTATACGAAATCGTAAACAACCCTGCACATACACTAACCCTAAAATCAAAGACTAACAGACGTATTAAAGACCATAGAAAGTTCCAAATTCTAGCCAATGGCCGATATAGCGCAGCCTTCCAAAGAGACACATTTCACGAGACAGCATGACTTGTCCAGATTAATGTATCAATTGAAGATGGAGAAATTGGCTGAAAGGTTCCCAGACATGTGCTATATTTACAGTAATATAGTGGAGCACCAGTTTGTTGGGGATACCCAGGCACGCCTGCTGCGCATTGCTCACATCCCCAACCATAGAGGAAGGAGTTTGAGTATTACATATGACAGACCCCATTATGTGAATGTCGCAACTAATTTAATAACCAATATCTCAATATATATAAGAACGATTGAGGGTGAAAACTTCCCATTCGGTAACGGGAGCTTAACAGTGAAGCTACACTTTCGACGCACTGAGTTATAATGGATAGAAAGTCTTTCACCGTCTATCGAGGGGTGCGATACCAGCGCGGTAGTGGACTTGGGTCCATTTTTTCATCCATACTACGTACGGCTGTTCCTTTGCTGAAGAGGGGTGCCAGATACCTTGGAAGGAAAGCGCTGCAATCAGGTATTAACACTGCAGAAGACATATTGGCCGGGGCTAAACCTAAAGAGGCTCTAAAAAAACATTTAAAGCGTACACGGGACGAAATCATCAAAGATGCAAAGAGAAAAATGCGTGGTGGCGGGAAAAGCGGGCTGCCCGGAAGAAGGGGTCACGTGGTATTAAACGTAAAAGGCTATCAAAAAAGAAGTGCTGTAAGCGAATGAAACCTATGGTTGACCACTTTTTTGACTGATATAAGCTAAGGACATTGATCTCATGAATCATAGTTTGTTTACCACTTGTCGAGAGAGGAGTCACTATTTCGCCATGGCACGCTTCATCCACCCATGTAGTTCACAATGCTGTAAATCGGAGCTGTCCCTTTTTGAGCTACCTCCAACCCAAGTTTCTATTGAGCACAGTGACTTTATTACAATTAACCCTTTAAACACAATTAGTTCCCCGAGTGCACCTATAGAATTCGTGATACCCAGCTCAGGTCCTTACTTTTTGATCCAAGCTGTGTGCACATGTACGCTAAGCTACGTATAGCCCATTCTGATGGAACGGTCTGCGATGACAAATATGCTGTATACCCTGAAACAAACTTTCTGCACTCCATATTCAACCAGTGTGACGTATATTTAAATCAGACCAACATATCGGCAGGCACGGGGTATCATCTACGAGCCTATCTGGAAAATGTCCTCAACTTTTCCAAAGAAGCGAAGGCTACCTTTTTAAGTGCCGAGGGATATTATCAAACTAAAGATGAAAATAGTATAAAGGACAAATTTAAAAATTCTAAAAAGAAAATATACGAGTGTTTTGGACGGTTGCACACAGATTTCACTTTCCAGGAGAAGTTGCTTGTGAACGGGGTGGATATGAAAATAAAGCTCACCCGCACGAGTCCTGAGATCTGCTTAAATCTGGATGCGGATCAAGAAGAGGGTGCAAAGCCCGTTGTGGTTCACATTATGGACACATACCTCCGCGTACGGCGAGTGAAATTAAGTTCACCAAAACAACTAGAAATTGAGAAAAATTTACTAAACGCTACAGTGAAATATCCTATTAACAGAGTGCAAATCAAACTATATACGGTTCCTGCAGGGTTGGCATCGAAGCAGATAGAAAACATTGCCCTGGGAAATCTTCCTAAAAGGATATTAATCGGCATGCAGGACCACGCTTCGGTGAATGGAAAATATAAAAAGAGTGCCTTTAAATTCGAGAATTTCGGACTTAAAAATATAACTCTATACGTTAATGGCACTGCTTTGGGTGGAACAATGGGTACGGACTATTCATCAGACGCTGTGTTACCTCTTTGTGCCAGAGCCTATAGTAATCTGACCCATATTGCAGGTGATTGTGATGAGCTCGGCAATGGGGTAATGCAGGAAGAATTCATTGATCAATTTAACCTTTATCCGTTTGACATTACACCTGACTTATCTGCTAGCGTAAATACCCATTTAACCCCACAGCAGAGCGGAAACATCTCAGTGCGGCTGGAATTCGCCAAGCCTATAGACACTCCTATTAGTGTACTAGTATATCTCGAATCGCAAGCCCTAATAGAAGTAGATAGATTTAGGAGTGTTATCACTGACTTTTAAAATGGATGCTAATACACTTCAGAAAGTAATGGAGCGAGTCACACGTTCCAAATTTATCGGCGTGTTTGCGAAGAATGAAACATTGAGTTTGCCAAGTACGCGAGAATGCGGTAGTCTTATTGTGAACACAGATGTCATCGGTAATGAAGGGATTCACTGGATCGCTGTCTATTTTAAAAATAGACAGCGCCTGTACTATTTTGATTCACTCGGTACTCAACCCTGGAGTGACCCTATTATTGTAAAATTTCTCGCTGTTACATATTCCCGAAGTTGTATGGAACCCGTTTCGTGTACAAGGATATTTTACTAATGTTTGCGGAATGTACTGCGTCTCATTTCTCATGCATATGTCACGTGATAAAGAATTTATAAATTTTTTAAATTTATTTGACCCGTGTCACACTCGCCGAAACGATGAAATGGTATGCAGACAGATAAAAAATCCGTTTTCCAATTGTACGTACTCGTTGTATATTATAATGTTTTTTTCGTATATTTGTAACGGTATATTCTGTAGTTGTTTATTGTACTGATTTCTTTCATTTAATAAATTTATGAAAATATATTGTGTCTTCTTATCCCAAAAAGATTGAAAAACACTTACATTATTTCGGTGTGACATTGTTGACTGATCAGTATATCCTCCGTGTTCATGACACGAGATTCTTCAAAAGATTGTATAACACGTGTCAAATCCTCATCGGACCTTAAAGGGATAATGTTCATTCTTTTAAAACATATACAGAGTATACAGACAGATCCCCATTATGTGAAGATATCTTTGGTTCATTTAAGAGGAATAACATTGATTGCCATAAAAAAATTCGATTTTAGCATAATGGGGATAACCAAATAACATTGATTGACATAAAATTTTTTGGCGAGTATCTATTTGACGAGATACTACAACTCTCCATATATATAAATCGAATTATAGACACTTACATTTCTATGTCGGTCCCCTGCGTCGGGTTGTAAGGAGCGTCACTGCAAATATCTTCAACGGTTTGCGTTGGAAATAATTCGCCACGGTCAATCGCGTTAAAAAGACTAATTGCGGTTAATGCTGCAGGGTCACTTTCTTCATACAATTCCGGGGAGACGTACAGGTCCATGGTGGAGGATGTGTGACATTGCTGACTGTTCAGTATATCCTCTGTATTCATGACACGAGATTCTTCAAAAGATTGTATAACACGTGTCAAATCCTCATCGGACCTTAAAGGAATAATGTTCATTCTTTTAAAACATATACAGAGTATACAGACATCCCCATTATGTGAAGATATCTTTGATTCATTTAAGAGGAATAACATTGATTGCCATAAAAAAAATTCGATTTTAGCATAATGGGGATAACCAAATAACATTGATTGACAACAATTTTTTGGCGAGTATATATAAATCGAATTATAGACACATTTCTATGGTAGTCCCCTGCGTCGGGTTGTAGGGAGCGTCACTGCAAATATCTTCTACGGTTTGCGTTGGGAATAATTCATCACGGTCAATCGCGTTAAAAAGACTAATTGTCGTTAATGCTGCAGCGTCACTTTCTTCATACAAGTCTGGGGAGACGTACAGGTCCATGGTGGAGGGAATGATTATTCACTGACGCGAAAATAGCTACTGTTACTCCCAACTGAAAAATAGCCCCTTTTATATGCACAATCGCCAAGCTCCGCCCAAAAGACCAGATGTTCGTAGTGATTGGCTGCCGATGTAGCTGGGTGGAGCTATGACGTGTACTAATCCGCTATAACGGGATCGGACGAGTAACATATATATATAAAATCGTGTTTCTTGTGAATAAATTATAGACACTTACATTTCTATGGTAGTCCCTTATATTATATTTTTATTTTTACTTACAAGTTAGTATTGTTTTCACAAATTCTTGTGTTAACAATTTCAATTAACTTATTTTATAATAAAGAAATATATCCTAATTATATTTTTAAAAAAGCATTCAATTTCCACGTTAAACTGTGGGTCTAAGGCGGAGTGAAAACCTTTCCAATTCGGCACAAACTCTGCCATTTTAAGGATGGTTTAACTGCAGCACTATAGATGTTATAGTTTAAATGAAGAGGCTAACTAAACACTGCATAAATAAACACTAAAATAAAATTAAATGTTATAATATGAAAAATAATATATATATATATATATATTTACATATACCTATCATAAGATGTTTAAAAGAATGTGTATATATATAATTATAGTAAACTTACGTCAAGATAAACTAGTTACCCATAAAAACCTAATTGGTTTTCTATAATTCTGTTTTCTATGGTTGGTTGAATTATGTGTAGGCTAACTACGTTATTTGTTTCGTCGGATTGTGTTTTGGCTAATTTCAAGTTTAATGAAGTTCAAGTTAATGTTATATTTGTTTCTAATCGTTAAACACTATATACATCTATTGTAAAACACTATATACATCTATACATCTATAGTGAAACACTATATATATCTATTTATCTATCTTAAAAAATTATAAAATATTTATCGTTTAATTTTGCTCATGTTGTTTGCAAAGTAAATACATTCAAACTTGTTTTAAATAAAGAAAAAAAAAAATATATATATATATATATATATATATATATCACAAGATGTTTAAAAGACTGTATATATATAATTATAGTAAACTTAGGTCAAGATAAACTAGTTATCCATAAAAACCTAATTGGTTTTCTATAATTCTGTTTTCTATGGTTGGTTGAATTGTGTGTAGGCTAACTACGTTATTTGTTTCGTCGGATTGTGTTTTGGCTAATTTCAAGTTTAATGAAGTTCAAGTTAATGTTATATTTGTTTCTAATCGTTAAACACTATATACATCTATTGTAAAACACTATATACATCTATACGTCTATAGTGAAACACTATATATATCTATTTATCTATCTTAAAAAATTATAAAATATTTATCGTTTAATTTTGCTCATGTTGTTTGCAAAGTAAATACATTCAAACTTGTTTTAAATAAAGAAAAAATTTATATATATATATATATATATATATATATATATATACATATCACAAGATGTTTAAAAGACTGTATATATATAATTATAGTAAACTTAGGTCAAGATAAACTAGTTATCCATAAAAACCTAATTGGTTTTCTATAATTCTGTTTTCTATGGTTGGTTGAATTATGTGTAGGCTAACTACGTTATTTGTTTCGTCGGATTGTGTTTTGGCTAATTTCAACTTTTAAATGAATTGTTTCATAAATTTTCATTTCGTTTCGTGACTTAAATATTTATAATAAATTTTAAGTGTGTAAAAATTATTTATTTAATAAACAGAATTTAATTGGATTCATCTACCATCATATATTGTGGTGCACTATTTAAATGGATGATTAATATATGGTTTTTTGCTATCTGGAACACATGGCGCTATCTGGAATACATGGTGCGATCTGGCAACTCAGCACCCGAATACATGGCGTGATCTGGCAACTCAGCAACTGCATACATGGTGCGATCTGGCAACACCACCTGAATACATGGCGTGATCTGGCAACTCAGCACCTGCATACATGGCGCTATCTGGCAACTCAGCCAGAATAGAGGTTTATAAAAGACCGAGAGACGACTGACGGAGTCATTCAAGCTCGGCTCCCAGCCGAGCAAGGACCTCTGGTCCTTCTCTTTCTGGCCCTTTGGGAAAACCCCTTAGAGGCCTCTTAGGTTAGGTAAACGAAAATAACTTGGGGGAGAACTCCGCCTCCAAGTTGCATGCCTTGCAATCAAAGGCAACTACTCTCTCTCTCTCTCTCCTTCAGGTGTACCCCTCCCCCCTTGGCTCAGCCAACTGACTGATTCAGCCAACTGGCTGATTAGGAGCCTATAAAACAACGCCTACTCGGCTGAAGTCTTAATATGCACTTGGCTCCTGCCAGGTGAACACCTCTCCTCCTTTCTCTCCTTTCTGGCCCTTTGGGGGGAATAGCTTGGGGGAGAACTCCGCCTCCAAGTTGCATGCCCCTTGCAACCCCGGTTGGCAACAAAGGGCCCTTTGGGGTATTTTTTTTCTTTTTTTCTTTTTTTTGCAACACCCCCACCCCTTGCAACAACCCCACACCCCTTTGCAACATTACGTAATCACTTGCAACATTCTTGCACTCTCCCCTTTTGCGGCTATACTACTGAGGACGTTCATTTTGGAAGCGTTTTAATGCTAGATCAAGATCGTTTGGATCACAATAGCTAGAGTGTAAACCAAAACTGTAAGTTTTTAACTCTTTCCTTAGGTCCTTAGCAACGTTTTCGACAGATGATTTCCGCAAAGTTTCAACAATTCTTGCACTCTCAATCTGGACAGAATAAACCATCTGGGATTTTCGTTTGTTGCTAGGATATGTAAAATAAATGGTGTCCTTAAATTGTCTATAAACAGGCTCTTAACCAAATAGTTACTGATAGATTCATCCTGGTTCAGCTTTTTATTGATCTCTTGTCTCAAGTAGGTGACACTGTATCCACAGCTTGTGAAGTCTATTTTTGAGACTACATCATTAAATGCTTCTTGAACCATGTCAGTAGAACTCATAACTTCATTTTCTCGCTGTCTGTTTTCCAAAATCGTCTCTATTCTGCGATCATAGGCTGCAAAATGCTTCTTTATACAATTATTATGATAGAATACATCTGTAGCGAATACATCTTTGTATTCGTTCAACATCGCTACTCTGGTAAAAACATCGTCTTGGAACAAGTGAGCATAACAATAACTTTTGGGCACGACCTGGAGTACATATCCGAAACAAATCATGGTCAATGTTTCCACCTTTCAATTTGACTCGAGTTGAACCACAAAATACATACACTTTCATATCCTTCATATGCTGTGTTTTAATCCTTTTGCTTGAACTATTTTCTGGAGGAGTTAATGCTTCCCCTAAGGAGGAATCGGAGGGTTCAGATTCAGCATTTTTAGACTTCTGGCTACGTTCAACAAACTTTTTATATGTTGCATAGCACGAAGTGCTGTGATACTGGATATAAAGAGTCTGACTCTCAGTAAGAGCTTTCAAACGCTTGCTTCTGTCATCATTTGGGTACGCAGAAGCCAATTGAAGCAAATTTTTTATTCCATGTTCTCCGCTGCTCAAATATTTCTCTCCACTTGGGCTTTTGTTCGCACAAGATATATTTACCAAGGTTTGAGCTATGCTTCTTTTCTGGCACAAGTTGACATACATCCTGAAAAAATAAAATATACTAAGACTTCTTGCAATTGCAATTATAATAAACTGGTTCTATTCTATACATATAAAAATTCATTTGTAACACATTGGTCTTTATATTTATGTTTTAAATATTCAATTCGATTATTACTTACCATGATCTATCATCTGTTGAATCACATAATGAATACAGGGATCCTCAATTTGTAGCTACTACCAATACTAAACCTGAACCACAATAAATATGACTTAGTTGCTCTAAAGAAATCAAATAGATCAATTCTATAAGAAGTTCAAGCATTTTACAACAAGCAAGATTAGTACTATTTTTTTTATATTTTGGCTATTTTTTCAAGTATTTTACAACCATTTTTATCGATTTATATCCGAAATTTAGACATTTGTGCATACTTTGTTTTAATAAATTCTTCCAGAGCTATTAATATCTAATTTCTTGACTATTTAGTTCGATATGATTGGTTAGAGCTAGTTTATGCGCCAAATAGGCAAAAATTTCATTTTTGCGATTTTTTGACAATATTGACTTAATTTCTTACTATTTTTGCTGTTATTTTTTGACATTTTTGTCAGTTTTCTTAGTTCAGGCAGCAGTATTTTACAAAAACAGATTCTCAAACAAAAAATTGCCCTTAAAAAAATTTTCAACTCAAGAATATGACAAAAATACGAAAAACTCATAAAATTTTGCCATTTTTGCCAATTTTTTGCCATTTTGACCACTTTCGCACCAATTTGGTGCGATGGCATAGAAAAATTCGGATTCCCCGCCCCAAAATTAGTCTAGATCAGTCGTCAAAACCTCTGCACCCAGAAATTTATACGAACTCTGGGCCAGATCCTAGACTATTAATATTCACTTAATTTCATACTAAATTTGGAAGGGCTTCAGATATTACACTTATAAATGTTCCCTCCAAATTCTGAAATTCCAATATATTTTTTTATATAATATTTTTGATGATTAAATAATATTCACGTTCTGTTTTTTATGAATTTATTCATTCTCTTGTGAATTTATCATGCTTAATTTTATTATTTTATGAACACCTCATGTATACCTTCATATTGTTACACATTGTTATTATTGTAGATAAACAAATGATTTGTTTTTGTTTGTATTTGAATTTGTTGGGAAACATAAGTATAAGACTATTTGAAGATCTGACAAATTCAGTATAAAATTAAATGATCATTATGCAAGCTTAGGTTTCAAAATGAAATGGTATAAATTTTTAAGTAAAAATTACGTCTGTCGACATACCCTGCATATTTGTAAACACTGTACATACATATATAAATACATATATGCAGACATGCTTTAAAATTACAACGTATCACTGAACTGGTTATACGATTGGCGAAGATTCTATACCTTATGACAGTGAGAGCACTGAAGATTGCACCATTGCGGTTTTACAATTTGGAGAGGTCTGTGCATGATGCGGATACTGACACAATATGAATAAAAAGGTGTTAACTTTAAATATTGGCTGCTTTCCTTCTGTCGTATCCTTGAGCCCTGCTCTTAATTTTGGTACTGTGCAATATTTTCATCTCAAACATGACTGGCTGGCGTACGATATAGCTCAGATTCATACATTTCGCTCACAATTTATGAGAGTGGATAACGTTTAGCACTCAGGTAGTGATGCACCGGAGCTCCGGCTCCGGCCGAGCAGGAGTTCCGGCCATTTTAGAAAACCTCCTGCTCCGGCCGGAGGTCTCACTAAACTCCCGGAGGTGCCAAGTACACCAAACTCAATTCTGACAACTTTTAGTTTCAATTCTATAAAACTATAAAACCTCATTTCTGCACCTATCCGAATATTTCAGTTCTCAGATGACTGCAATAATAATTTATTTTATGAGTGATCAGTGATTGTATTAATATTTCAGTTTTCAGTGACTGTAATAATAATTTATTTTATGAGTGATCAGTGATTGTATAGGCTACTTTACTCAGCATTCAGCAAATAAATCAATTGGCCGGAACCTCCGGCCGGAGGAAAAAACACTAAGCCGGAGGTTCCGGCTCTCCGGCCAAAATCTGCCTCCGGTGCATCATATTTAGCAGCCTTAAAACAAGGAATCAGGAATCATTCCGATAGATTTGGGACGAAAAAGGGACGATGATATCACAAGGTCACGAATGTGGACGACAGTGTGAATCAGGGTTGCCAAGTCTGACTGGAGCACCAATACCAAATTTCCCTTAATTTAGTACCAAATGAGGCAATTTATTACCAATTTATATACAAAAAGCCTGTTGAGATGAGCCAATTGCTCTTTTCACCCATGGATATTCTTTTTCCCATTCACTATGGTACAATCGCCCGGTTTCATAATCCGATATCCACTTTGACATTGTTGCAATTAATAAGTTACATAGTTTAAGAAAAAACACACTTCAGTCAACCGTGAATCTCGATAAACTGACTGACGCATTAACACAAGTTTACACAACTAAGAACACGCCACCAATGAGCAATGACAAGCGAGAATTGCACGCATACGCAATGCAGGCCGTAACTAATGCTGCCACATGATAAAATTTTAAAACTGCAACAAGTTCGTAACATGTTCGTTCGCATTTTCTATAACAATTCAGAGTAAGCTCCAAAGTCAGTTAAACAGTAAATTTATAACTGCAATTTGCTTTAAACATCAGTATCGTTTTAGCAAATTTGAATCAGCATGTATAAATACTCAGGACTGAATAATTAGTAAAATTGATCGAAACTTTTAACAATGATTTGTTGTAACATGTTCATAACATGTGGAATGCAATGTTTATGAAACTCAATTTTTCTCACATTCTTATTTATATATTACCAAATTCAGCTCATTTCATTATCAGAATACCAAATAAATTTTTAAAATACCAAATTGCTTTTTCATTACCAAATTTGCCCAGATTTGGTAATGAATAATACCAGATGGCAAACCTGGTGTGAATGGATTTTTAGTTATAAGCTACCCTCGGAATTAGGGTTGCCAGATCAGATGGTTTCCAAATCCGAAGATTTTACCTACGAAGCTCATCATTATTTATTTATGTAGCTAAACCGATATATAAACGTCTTCATTTTTTACACAAAATTAATTGATCAAGAAAAAATACATATATAACCAGCTTAGTTTCTTATTTCTTCATAAATAATACTGTACTTCAATTTCCGGAGACTGGGCCAAAACCGGAGACCTAGCAACCCTACAGTCGGAATAAAGAAATAAATGGAAGGCACGCGACACAAAGAAGGCGCAACACTTTGAATATACTGTATAGTTTGTGTTGATTGGCTACAGGGCAAACTTACAATTTACGTGTCTTCTTTGTAATTGTAACCAAACGCAAAATTTCACTTTCATCACTACCGTTTTTCATATAATTTATTTTTGTTTCTTTTCAGATCAAAAATGAGTGATAATATCAATCTCTTTAGTTAGGCTTATAAGGCTAACTAACGAAAATATCACGACCTAACCTAACCAATCGTTAGGTTAACTGTACGCCCTTGACGATTGGTTAGGTTAGGTCATGATATTTTCGTTAGTTAGCCTTATAAAGCAAAAATAAATTATATGAAAAACGGTACACAAACTGGAAAAGGTCCATATATATATATATATATATATATATATATATATATATATATATATATATATATATCGAGCAAGTGTAGTTTACGTCCCCCTGACGCAAAAGGGCACACAAACTACACTAGGTCAAAGTTGGGGAATGTAAACTGCAGTAGGATCTTTAGGAGACATTTTTCAAATGAATCCATCAAATAAAACGTTAAAACTAACGAAAATATTACGACTTAACCTAACCAATCGTCATATATATATATATATATATATATATAATATATATATACACCCGTAGCCACGTTGAGGCAGACGAGGCGACTGCCTCGGCTGGCTTAACGGAAATTTTGGATCAATGAGGAAATTGAATTTCGAAGAAAATCTGAGGAAATTGACAGAAATAGGATTTTAACAGTCTCGTACAAATTATATTATTAATTATTATTAATGTAATAATAAATAATTATAATTATAATTGATAAAATTATATATAAAATAATTACTAATTTATTATTATTATTAATTATTAAGTACATAAATTCGATTTGACCTAGAGTCGTACAAATCCAGCGCTCTTTAGCGCTTTTTAGGCAAAAGTTATTAAGTTATTATTGTCCAATTCACTCTCAGTTACCATACGCTGAAAGTGCATGATTTTGTGCTAGGATTACAAAAATCTTCTGAAGGAGCATGGCTATTTTCGCCTCGTCTGTTTTTAAGCTCTGGCTACGGCCTTGATATACAGGGTGATCAAATCAAAAAGTAACGCAACCCATGGGAAAACGATTTATTTCAGAGCAAGTGCTGGAAGTGGGCACCGTTCTGTGCTTCACACAAGTGGATACGGCGATTCATGTTCTTAAAGACCCTTTGCAACGTTTCCTGTGAAATTGCATCAACACACTTCTGAATCATCGCCTGCAACAGAAGGAAAAAATCAATTATGTGCGTTTCTCCATGGGTTGCGTTACTTTTTTGATCACCCTGTATATATATATATATATATATATTATATAGGATATATATAGGTGTCCCATAAGTTCGGCATCATAGGAAAAATAATAAAAAAAGGCAAAACAAAAGCTTTTATTTACAGAACGTGCTCAATATGTCCACCATTGTTTTCAACACACAAATTCAGACGTGATACCCAGTCAGCAAGCACACGGTGAATGATGTCAGGAGTAATGGTGTTACATGCCCCAATAATGCGCTGCCGCAAATGTTCAACACTCATAATTTTCTCTGTGTATACCAGCGCTTTCAAGTGGCCCCAGAGATAAAAATCTAGTGGCGTGAGATCCGGGCTTCTAGCTGGCCATTCCACAGGCCCTCGACGTCCTATCCAATGACCAGGGAATTGTTGGTACAGGTATTCCCTTACTTGGGTGCTGTAATGTGCAGGAGCACCGTCTTGCTGGAACCATGTTGGGAAATTTCCTGCTTCGTTCAAGACACTGGAAAATGCTTCTTCCTTGAGCATACGTAGGTAGGTGCCTCCAGTGACATGTTCATCGAAAAAGAGGGGGCCTATGATGCGATCCTTCCAAATGCCACACCATACCATCACCCGAGATGCACCTTGTTCCTTTGAAGAGGTATACCAGTGAGGGTTGTTTTGAGACCAGTAGCGGGTGTTCTGTCGATTTAACTCACCATTTCCATAAAAACAGCCTCGTCACTGAACAGAATGGTGGACGGGAAATTGGCATCCCGAGCATAAATTATGGTTTGTAGAAATGGAAAAATATGAATTTCTCCTATGATGCCGGACTTATGGGACACCCTGTATACAAGCAATGCTGCATCAATCAGCTTAGTCATCATATCGCCTTGGGGCAACAGTGGCTGTTCCTCTTCTAAATTTTCTAGCAATATAAGAACGACGGTTCAGGATCGACCTGTGGTCGAGCCCTCTGCAGCATCCCGCCTCATTTGCGGGATTTAGTGGAGGAGGGAAATGCTTTCCGATCTCCTTCTGCCCTCGTAGATATCCACGCATGTCTGGTCAGGGACTTCGTACAGGAACCTGTCCAGTTGGTTCTTGACATTATTCAGGATGGTGTGTTGGCGGTTCCTCAGTTCTTTGGGCAGGACATTAAAAAGTTTTGGGCTTCGTATTTCGAGGGTATTTTCCATCCTCATTTTCATGGCTCCTGTTCCACCGCAGCTGGGACAGTACAAAATCTGCTTCTTCTCTCATTCCAGTGTGCTTCTTTTTCGTTTCTAACGTTAGGGAAAAAACCCTCGAGTATTTTCCATATGTACTGTATATTATTGTGTATCGCTCGCGTCTTCTTTCCATAGTAGAGTTTCAGGGATTGTAGTCGAGATCAGTAGTCTTCACCTTTCGTTTCCTCTATCTTACAGTAGATGTAAAAGTCCTTTGTATGGCTTCCGTATTCGCAGTCTTGTTTTCTGTATGGGCTCGTGGGTACTGAGCAATACTCAATTATTGGCAGGACTAGAGTAGACTCTTCCATAATTTGAACATGATGTTTGCTTTTCTGCTATAGAAACTCCTCCAGATGATTCTCATTATTTTTCTAGCTGTTGTAATTTTAATGTTATAGTGCTCTCTGAATTCTGCATTATATATAAATATACACACAGAGGCGAACAAATTCCTCTTTCTCGCATGTTTGTTTCATGGCTGGAAGGAGTGGGCCAAGGGCGAGCGCCCACAAAAGTGACCCCTCCATAGAAAAAGGAGAAAACCAAAAAACAAGGTTTCCAAGGCTGAACAATGCCACCCACTTATATATATATAAACTTTGATTGCATTTACCGCAACAATATAAGTTTACCCAAATCAGCAAGGAAAAAAAAACTAAGTGTTTAAAAAAACTAATTAATTTCGGCCGGTCACAACCAAGCCCTTTTCAAAGCCATAAACTGGTTAAAATGCCCAACAAGGTTAAAAACGTCCGTTCTGCGGAAGAGCTGGTTTAAATGACTGTGTTAAGGCATAATCACGGACAAAAAGATGGTGGCTGTCATACGTCTGGCAATTGGCAAAGGCAAAAAATTTGCCCAGATTTCAAACATTGAAGGTGTGAGGAATCTTTAAGTAAAAATCAATCCTGTACATCTGGTAGCCGATCACGACCCGAAATTGCCCTAAAATGTTTTAAAACATTAAAAATAAAGTACCCATACTATAGGACAGTTTAATATTTGAAATGGTGTTTTCTCCCAAAATATAAAATGTCTCGTATATTTGTCTCTGTTCCTGGTCCCTGACCTTCAAAATAGGTTTAGAATCCTGAAAGTTAAAAATATGATTATAAAGTTCCTTATGCTGAACCAAACTACTATAAGTATTACCCAATCTCAGGTCACTTTTGTGAGAATTAATCTTTCTCTGAAAATCAATTGTCTCTCCGATGTATTTTTGAGGGCAGCCTCCACATGGGATTTCATAAACTACGCCAAAATTGTTGGAGGCTTTTGTAATAGGATGACGGATGAACGAAGATAATTTATTTGGCACAGCGGAGACCAACTTAATCCGCTGTGGCAAAAGTGAGGAAAGCCCTTTGTTAACTTCAGTAGTATGCCCGCAAAATGGACGAGTGCAATGCAATTGCAACGTTGCAAGATGTAGCAAAGGGGGTTATGCAACAAAGGGGGAGGGGGAATGCTGCAAGTTGTTATGCGACAAGGGAAATGTTGCAAATTGTTAGGCAACAAAGGGGAGAGGGGGAATGTTGCAAGTTGTTGTGCAACAAAGGGGGAGGGGGAATGTTGCAAGAACAACAAGAGGTTATGCAACTTGGAGGCGGAGTTATCCCCCACGAGAAAGAGAGAGAAGGAAAGGAAAAAAGGTGTTCGCCTGGCAGGAGCCAAGCGCATATCAAGACTTCAGCCGAGCGGTCGTTGTCTTATAGGGCCCCTAACCAGCCAGCTGGTTTATCTGGCTGAGTTGCCAGTTTCCGCTATTTATTTAATGAAAGCATATATTCTGGCTTAATCAGCCAGTTGGCTTAGAAGGCTGAGCTGCCAGTTTGCACTATTTATTTAATTAAAGCATATATTCTGGCTTAATCCGCCAGTTGGCGTATCTGGCTGAGTTGCCAGTTTGCGCTATTTATTTAATTAAAGCATATATTCTGGCTTAATCCGCCAGTTGACTTAGAAGGCGTAAATGGCTTGTTCAGGTGTACAAGTTGAGTTGCCAGATAGCACTATTTAATTAATGCATATATTCTGGTTTAGAAATCCGCTTTAGAAGCCAGCCAATTAATATAATTAAATACCGTGTACAACCAAAAGAATTAAATAAAACACCATTACATCATTCTGTTTATTTAGGCGAATTAATGGAAATTTATAGAAAATAAATATACAATGGAATATATATGGTCAAAAATAATAATAGCATACGGACGATGAATATATAACCAAAAATATACAAAACGTTGTATTATCAATATATTAGTACAGAAAAAAAAATATATAGTTATATTAAATAATTAAATATATTGAAAATAATAATATACGAAACGTATAATCAAATGCATATTAGTACAGGAAAATATATATAATTAAATAAATAAATATACATACCTTATGTTCTACGGTGTATATTAAATAATTAAAAATAATAATATACGAAACGTATAATCAATTGCGTATTGGTACAGGAAATATATATATATATATATATATATATATATATATATATATATATATATATATATATACAATAAATAAATATACATCCTTTATGTTCTACGGCGCAAAACGCTAAACTCACACGTAATCGAGTCTACATCTACATCGTTATTACTTTGTACTACGCGGTAAAACCGTCCAAGCAACACTTCACCGTTTAACTTGTACGGATGTCTATACTCGACATAAATGGCTTTCATATCGTTCAATACTATTTTTGTGCCCACTTTACACTCGGCTGGCAAGTTATCTTTAAACACGGCTAGAATACAATCAAAAGCACGCACAAAGGTCATCGTTAACCACATCATTATTTAATACAAGTTTATAAACATGCCTTTCCAATCGAGGGTTTTTTCTTACCGTCCCGAACTTTTCAATCGTGAACTCTTCTTCACTCTGCATAGCGGCAATTGAAATAATCTTCCAAGTCGTAACGACAGCTATTCATTATGTAGAGGTACAGCTCTTCAGGGTGAACAGTATAGACAAGCTCTGCCCTGTACCGTTCAAGTGCTTTGTACCAAAGTTCAGGATATTTCGAAGAATCTAAACCATTTAAATATGCATCCAGCTCTAGACCATTCTCGCCTTGTTCATTCCTACATTCGATAAATCCGTGGAGCAGAGCGGTGTATGCGTATTCAAGAACTGTGTCAAAATAAATCATATCCGTAACACGAGCGTCTAATATAGGCTTCAGCTTGCGGAATCCAACGATTTCAAACATTCTGTCGAGGATGAAACGGTTTCGCGTAGGGACAAGAACGTTATTATCAGATGCATTCTTCCACATCAGTCGTATATCAATGCATGGCTGATCGTTATTTATACACAACGTGTAAACAACGGCATATGAGGGGGCGTCACTAATCTGCTCTCTTCTTGTACCTACACCTGCAGGTATTTTATAACGGTCCTCTCCCCACTTCTCAACTATCACGAAGATTCTATTTATCTCAACACTTAAATAAATAACATTACGTTTACCAGAATTTGCTTGCCTGCAAATCGTTTGAAGTACATAGTTAATGGTGCCGGTTTCACGCGCAATGACTTCGTCACGGAGACATCGTACGAGGCGTTGAGAATGCTTCTCAAAGGAAGTTCCATCGTATTCGCACGTCCACACGGTTCAAGCTCTGAGATGACTGAGCCGCAGGTAGACGGAACGGCTCGACGGGCGGAGTGAGTCAAGCTGGTGAAACGTGTACAGACTTGTTCGAACACTTGTGCCCTTGGACAAACAGAATTTTCCGCTACATGAAACAATACCGGCTTTAATGTTTTATCACTCACCAAACGTTCATTTCCACAAACTAAACATCTTCACAATCCGGTGCAATATTTAAGAGAAACACATGCCCATATTTATCCTTTTTGTTTAACATGCGATACTCGTCTCTAAAGTTTGTTAAAAACTCACACAGCCCATTAGCCACCTCACTACGAACCTCGTCATGATATACCATATGTCCCACAAAAAAGTACACCCAACTTTAGATTGTACTAACTCCTCCAAAAATTGAGATATTTTGGATCTGTTTGTTTGATTTAATATAGCAAATTATTCTTTGTTAACGTTCAAAATTTATTCATGTTTAAACGATTTTGTGTTTAAGCATCTGCTTTTAACTGAAGGGTACAACAAAATGGATTGCGCAAAATTGGTCAATGAAAAAATACTGTGTGCTATCGATGTAATGAAAAGACAAATACATAATAATAGATACTTTAACATAATTTTAATAAGATACAAAGCACATTTTTCTTTATTCCTTATTGCAAAAGTTATGCTTAGTTTCGTTTTCTTTCAACATGACCGCCATTCCTATCAATACAAATCTGGAGTCGAGCTCTCATCTTCCCCATCACTCTTTTGATAAGATCTGGATTGTCTTTTAACAAGTTGATTTCAGCTGTGATGCGAGTCCTCAAATCATCTAAATTGATAGGTTGTGATGCAAATACTCTATTTTTCAAATGACCCCATAAAAAGTAATCACATGGGGTCAAGTCAGGGCTGAATGCTGAATGTTCTCGTCTGTTCTTGCCGTCTTCGGATGGCCTGAACGTCCTTTGTTCAAATTGAGGACCGTTCCTTCTTCTTTGTATTTCCGAACAGTCTTCAAAATCGTATGTTTAGTTGGAGAAGCTCTATCGGGAAATTGCAGTTCGAAGGTATTCTGAACTTGTTTTAAGCTTTTAGTTTGCAGATAAGTTGTGACCATAAGAACGCGCTGCCTTCGTGTAAACTGCTTGATAAGGGTTTCAAAGTTATTTATAAATTTAGTAATTCAGATTCTTCATTTATATGTATGACTCGTATCTTAGATACAAAAGTTCGAATTATTTAAAAAAAATATTTGCAATATCCTTCGACGTAAAAAGTAGCACATTGGAGGAGCTATCTGGCTGGGAGAAATGATCATTCGGCGCAACCCATTTTGCTGTACCCTTCAGTTAAAAGCAGATGCTTAAACACTAAATCGTTTAAACATGAATAAATTTTGAACGTTAACAAAGAATAATTTGCTATATTAAATCAAACAAACAGATCCAAAATATCTCAATTTTTGGAGGAGTTAGCACAATCTAAAGTTGGGTGTACTTTTTTGTGGGACATATGGTATATTAATATAGTGGTAAAAATACTTAAGATTCTCCATGATGACAAGATTTACATTCTCAACCGTAGGGTACGAGTAGTCGGTATGGTGTAACATGATATGACTCACTATCCATAGCCTTTGCTTATCTTTTGAACGTGTTGCTTCTTCTACTTCGCGGTATATGTGAGCCTTTATAAAGGTTAGGTCTACAACATACTTCAATACATCGCGTTTGTACTACGAAATCCTACAATGCCCTCGCCAGAATACCCGTAGAGTATTTGAACAACTTGGTCCCTCGCGCGGCTCAATGTAGCTTTAAAAGTATCAAAGGAGGGGGGGGGAATAGGGAGTTTTTCAGTATCCACCACATCTTGGCACTTTGCCGAATACCACTTCATAAACGTTGAACACGCAATATTAAAGGTAGTCATTACTATTTTTTCTACACGGGAGAACACACGTCTGAGCTCAAGGGTATGCAGAGGTCAACTGAGCACGCAGGGATAGAGATATGCTCAGGTAGCGGCAGGACTCACGTTGCCGATCTTACAGTGGGCGGAGCTTCGGAGCTTAGCTTTTTACTGTACACACACACACACACACACACACACACACACACACACGCACGCAAAGGAGAAAATGAAACCTTAATTGAAACAAATATACGTGATAAACATATCAATACACATATATATAAAGAGAATCAAGGATTAAGGTAGCCAAGGGGTACGGTATCATAGCTACCAGGCACCTGGTAACGCTTCCTATAGGTGTTACGGCATACCTTCGTGCCCCTAAGTTCCTTTACACACCCCAGTTTCTGCGCCCGAAAATTGTGCGTCCCCACAGTCAGTTGGGGTAGCTGGTCACCCTCATCATCATCCAAGCACGATAGATCCTTCAACGAGTCAAAGTTAACGACTCGACGGTTCGCATGGTTAAGCGTGATACCCTTAGTCTTCACGATATACTTCATATCATCCCCTACCCTCACTCGTACCCCATAGGTTTTTGGCCCTGTTGAGACAAAAGAGTCGGCGCATGCGATGTCTCCATACTCATCCTTGATCTCATCAGTCAACTCTCCGAGCAATTCACCAATAGGAGGCATGTATTTACCTTCCCTCGCTGTGAATATCACGCAATCTGTGTCAGCGTACAACACCCTCCGTCCAAGAGTGCAATAGGCCCCAAAGTTTGATGCAGGCGTAGGCCGTTGTGAAACTGGCTACAGGTATGTTTGTAACCCGTGAGGTATCTGTAGCCAATTCGGTATTGTTGTACTTTATTATGTATTACCTACATTCACAATCTCCATAACCTCTTTATCGGGGGCGTTAGCATAATCCCAGACTTCACTGTAACTTTGTGCCAAATGGACGTTCCCTTTGCCGGTATTCTGCGCAAACTTTCCCCAAAGACTGTTTAGACACAACTTTGCACTAAAGCGCTTGCCAGGATTCTTGACAATTTGGGATCGGTCAAGCTGTATACCTTCCTGGGCACGGTAACGCTGAATATAAGCCGTTTTTTCATCTTCGGTATCAACCCCTCGCGGATATCCTGACGCTTCAACCTTATCCTTCAAATAAGCGTTTATATATGGTGTGAAAAGGTTGGGTAGTTTCTGAAACCTCCACACCTCATGTATCTTCATTACTCTATACCCATAGCGAACGGCTAGGGCCAGCTCAGGGCTTGTATATTAGGGCGGATCGAAAATGAGGTTTTTAAACTTTTTTTCGAAATTCAAATATGGCTAGTGCGGAAAATATGTGGGTGCTATAGATAATGACTGTGCATAAATATTAGTCCTGCGAAATTATATCTTCAGGTGCCACAAAGCCGTCGAAAAAAGTGAAATATAATGATTTTCTTATATTCTGCATTAGTACAATAACTGAAACTTACTTGTTATTATTATATATTAAGTGTTCCAATTACCAAAATAGTTACTGAATTACGCAGCTCTTAGTTTATTTAGATCAATGTTCTTTTGATTAATGATCTAAATAATCCAGAACTCACCACGAAGAGGTGGCTGCGTGTCGAGCTCCACCCATGCCCTCCCAACCACCCATCCTTGCGCATGTTTTTTTCTATTAACGTTTTATTTAAACTTTATATTCAGCTTTACTTTCGAATGATGGCATTTTTTTACGTGACTGAAGTGTTGATCTTATGAAGCCATCTCGCGCGTTCAATCCAAATACTTTTGATGATGCTTCAGTCACTAATTTTACCATTCTTTCTACTACTTGTGTATGACAAGGGAATTTCTCGAATGGAGGGGTACTCTTGTTTTCTATGAATTCTTCAATCTCATTTTCTGTCAGGTGTCTTGTCACAGGTGGTTCAGTGACAATGAATTTTTGCCAATTAATTAAATCAGTATAATCAGTAGCTTCAAATTGAATAACAGGTACTGTGAAACGCCTCACAACTTTTTCCTTGTTTGTTTGCCTTGCTTTCTTTATTCGCCTCCACGCTAATTCTCTTATGGCGCTGCGGTCATCATGAATCATTGATGCTAGAATATTTTCTGGATTTGCAAAAAATGCATTTCTTTGTATGACAGGGTTTACAATATCCTTTACTTCGTCATTCAGTGTTCTTGTTAGTTCAATAGTTTTGAAAACATGTTTTGAGCCATTGACAAAACGTACTTTGCTTAATAGAAAACCACATTGGGATGTAGACCTTCATTATAAAAGAAGCAATGTTCATGAGGTTCTCAGATGGACTTACAGTTGAAACGTATAGACGAAGCAAACGATTTGCTGTAGTCAGCCATCGTGAATGTGCCATTTTGCCTGGACTACGATGAGCAAGATCTGGAGAGCAATATCTCTTTGTTATGGCCTGATGAATATCAATTAGATATTTTTGGTCGGTGCTAAGATCTTCACAGTCTACAGTTGGTTCCTCAGCATCAATCCTTTCAAACTCGACAATAGGAAGACTCTCACAGTTCTCTAATTCCCTGCCAATAGGACCGGTGAATCCGCGGGGGCCAGATGTTTTTCCATCCAGCTTTGCAACTAAATGGCGTAATGGCAATTCATTGGCATGGAGCTGGCACACTAAATGTTGAACTGGCTTCTTCAGCTTCAATTCTATAAGCCTTATAACGCCTCCCTTTTCTCCAGTGTTGACTGCTGCACCATCGCATCCAATGGCAACAAGGTTTTCCAGGTTCATGTCATTATTTCCAATATACTCAAATATTCCTTTACATATTTCTTCAGCTGATCCAGAATTCACAGAATAATGGCCCAAATAATCTGAACCAGGTTCTCTCACTAAAGTGATATGTTCTTCTGTTACCTTCTTCTGATATACTTTGGACTCTTTTTTTTCTTGGAAGAGTGTAGAATCTTTTCGACCATCAAAATAGATTCCTCTGATTGGGACCTGATTTTGATCTTTCATAATTTCTGATCTCTTCTTTTGTCTTTCTCTTCTGATTTTACTCCTATCCACTACTTCAGATATTGTCAATAGAAACTTCTCCAATATCTTGCAATACTGCACTAACAATGAATGCTGCAGCTCGATCTGAAACTGCAGTCCTGTCACAAGCAGTAGCCACTGAAGGTAGATTTGTAGTTTTCCTTTTCTTGAATAATTGTTCTTCAGGTTGTTCGAGCTTTCTCTTCGAGCTAACTGGCTCTGGAAATGTATCGTCTGATATTTCGCCAGATTCACTTTCACTATTTGATGTCGATGATGATAATTCAACATTTGTATCCTGCAATTTCTCCTGTGAAGATTCTTTGGTGAGCCTCACAGCTTCTTTTTGCTTTCTTAGCAACGTAGATGCTTTTTTCTTTGAGAGTGTAATATCTACTCTATCAATAAACAATTTTCTTTCACTCCTTTGATCTAAGAGGAACGTCACTTCTTCCTTTGGAACCGTTTTTTTCTTTGGGACAAGAACATTGTGTTAGTACTTTGCACTTGCACGCTGCAATGTCAAAAAGTTTCGTGTGTGCTTCTTTTTTGAACATATCAATCTTTGCTTTGTAAGCTTCAGAATTTTTTCTGCTTTGGTATGGCTTCATAATCAGAGCTGGGCACTTGCGGCATATTTTGCGGTACTGCGGTACTGCGGTACTACCAAACTACCAAACCGGTACCAAACCGGTACGCGGAAATTTGAATGCGGTAGCGGTACTGCGGTACTTTCAGCGATCCTTTGCGGTACTGCGTTATGCGGTCCCGGTTTGGTAGTTTGGTAGTACCGCAGTACCGCAGTACCGCAAAATATGCTGCAAGTGCCCAGCTCTGTTCATAATGACACGATACTTTTCGTGGTAGCTTCTGAACATTGTTTCAATTCGCCTGTCTGACAGAATTGGGACGGAAGCACTTTCCCAAATTGTTTTCAATTTATCAACAACTTGTTCTAATATTTGAGATATTGAAGGATCTTTATTAGTATTCTGTTTCAAATCGTTTCTTACAAACAAGTAATATTTAAAAAATCCTTCGTATGTAGGAAGATTCCTGTGCCACAAATCTTCCCCCATACCAAACATGGGGCACTCAGTTGAGGCCCTGGTTGATTTTGCACAAACTCGAGACATTTTGAAAGTATACAAATCTGAAAAAGAAAGAGCTAATATCAATTATATGTTAATTTCAGTTAATAGTACATGGCAAACTTAGGGCAACACAATACAGAAATGCAAAATATATATAAATATAGTTTAGACTATCTGAGTAACGCCAACAACAGAACACCCACCTGCTACGAGAGCGACAGCTACACTGAACCGAGGTACTCACGTGACAGCTGAGTGAGCTGACTATAGAAAACTGTTTTTAGAGAATAGTAACTTTTTTTAAAGGTTGACTGAGTTATTTTTATACAAGTGTGAATAAATTCTTGTCTATTGTGCATCGTGGACTCTTCTGTAATTATTGGTTAAAATCTGCTTTTTTTTTCAATTTTTTTCAATATTGAAGGTCATTGTGGCACCTGAAGATATTAATGTTATGATTTTAAATTTATACCAGCTTATTTCCTCACTACTCCACACATTTTCCACACTAGCCAATTTGAAAATTAGAAAAATGAGTTTTTCACTCCGCCCTATTGTATATACACCCCTGATCTTACGCTGGTGGGTTGTATGGTCACAAGCACCGTTGTTCTCTTCTGCGCACTTCACGCACAGAGGAAACATGAGCTTGTGATCTATAACGACGGGTAAGATCGGCATACATAAATCGCGAGGGGGGAGCACGTCTACGAAAGAGTCCAAAGTAGCGCTCATTCAAGTTAGCTGAAAACTCCTCGATGGTTGGTATGGTGGGCCCCACCATTTTTTCACGTGCACCTACGGGGTACGGATTGTTCTTCACCACGTACGGGTATAAAGAGCAGAAGTCGTAGTAATGGAGTTTCATGCCCTCCGTAGACGGAAAGTATAGCTTGAAGGGATTTGCACGCCCTCCGAACAAGCTATCACCGCATTTGAGAGGATCCAGCAACATTGAACGTTTGAGCGTGTTTACTTCTTCACGGTACTGTCCATCTGTTTCCATCCGTGCATCATGCTCATGCTCCCACAAGACACTGTGAGTGAACTGGGAGCCTATAAGTTGATCGCGGGCGCGGGTTCACACAAGACTGTCGGCAGGAGATCTACCATGGATATCTCCTACGATTCCACACTCAGGACGGGGGCATCCGTGCCACCAGCAACCGTTAAAGGAGTACACAGTCTTCTCACCAGTGGCACGGTTTTCACTTAGACCATCAACCCAAAAAACACGACCATTAACCTTAATGGGTACTTCACCCGTGTTGCGGGCATGCTTTATGTATACACTTGTCTGCTACTGTAGGTGTATGAGCCAGTAAATAGCCTTGTGCCCATAACTGCGGGGGTTGTTTTCTGTGGATAACGGCTAAGGTGTCTTTAGGCATGAAGTTATTCTTGAACACCGTAAAACATAATAAGGCGATGGCGGTTGCGACTTGCAACGGATCGCATTTGAAACGATCTATGTACAGTGCTTACAAGAAGTCTCACGCTTCTGTCTCGTCCCAAGCTAGTCTGTTAGGTATAAAATGGGCGGTCCTTATGGCAGCGGAGGTGTGTTCGGATTGGTGCACATAACTGCTCTAACACAATCAATGACGTCCATTATTACGTCACTTCTGCTACATTTTAGTGTTTAAAATACAAATGATTAAGAAGCAGAATGGAGCAAGTTTCGGGATGTTGGGATGGTTATGGCGCAATCCTAGTCATCATAATATTAGCTGGGCATTACATTATACCGTCTCAATATATACTGTAGACTATAGAGAACGACTAATTCGGCAAATATCCCAAATCATGGCATGATACCTAAGTTATTTTGACGCACGTCTAAATTATTTGCTCAAATGCAATTATTGATATTAAGTAATTGTTGGGAATTGTTGTCAATATTGTTGTTTGTGATATATATCCTACGTGAAGAATCTAATGACCAAATTCCTCAGTGAACCTCTCACGCGCTCGCATTTCGAGGAAGTCATGGTCGTCTCACTAAGAGATAGTTTATCCATTGTTTTAAGTGGTAACCTATTAAACGAACTATGTTAAACCTATTCCATCTTATGAAAGTCATTAGTCTAAAGCAAGACTGGTGGGCCGTGAATCAGAGAAATTTGCATTTGATTTGTTCATCGTAATTATTACGTAATATAGTATACTGTATATAGTAGTATATAAGAGTTTATTGGTAGCATATCATATGGCAATTCCCATAAACATGTGATGACCTCGATGTTACCAGTTTTTATTTTTTTCCTGAAACTATTACCTTCTCATAGTTTGTTTCAACAATGCATATATTATCATCTCCACGAGCGTAGACATTGCAAGAAAAGATTCTAACTAAGGATAAGTAAAGTTCTTTCATGGTCACAATATATACTTTTATAGATGTCAAACATAAAAATATAATAAAATTCTATATTAACATAAATATATATTCGATACACATTTACGTCATGGCTTTAACATCAGTATTTCGTATAGCTTCCTCCAGCATCAATAATTTCTTGCAATCGTTGCGGCATAGAAGAGGCCAGATTGTAGGGAATGTTTGGTGTTCGGCGTAAGCTCTCCCAACTATTCCTCGTGTGAGCTAAAAGTGCTTCAAATGTTCTTTCATTGCATTGCTCCCATTCGTTAATCATTATTGCCCAAAGGTTTTCGATCGGATTCAAATCAGGAGAACGTGAGGCAGAATTAGATTAATAATCTTGGGTGATCTTCGTACCACGCTCTCACAACGTTACTCCTATGAATGGGACTGTTATCTTCCATTAAGTAAAATGGTTCCGATGCTGGAACCAGATACGCACGAACACTGGGTAGCAGCACCTCTTCCAGTATCTGGCAATATTGCTGTCCAGTAAAGCGTCCATCTACTTGAGTCAATTCTCCGACACCATAGCCAGACATCCAGCCCCACACACCGAGATTGACGTGACCACTACGTTTGCTCGGGAAAACATTTCCTTCTTCATAGCGTTTTCCGCGCTGCCTCCAACAATGCAGGGAACCATGACTATCTGTTGAAAATGTTTTTTCGTCACAATACACAACTTTTCTCCAGAATTCTTCCTCCTGCGGCAAGTATTGCAAGGCAAATCCCATCCGCGCCTCTTTATGCTCAATCGTCAATGCAGGTTTTATAGCTGGACGGCGAGAAAAATACCCTGCCTCGTGAAGTCTGTTATTCACTGTACTTGCGCTACAACGAAGTTTCAGGTGTCTATAAATATGCGTCGCTGGAACAAACGGATGTTCTCTGGCATGATTAACAATCGCAGCATCTTCCTCTTGAGATGTTGAACGCGGAGGACCAGACCTCAGCAAAGTAGCGATTGAGTTTTCGGCTTCATACCGATGAATCCACCGTTCCACAGTGCTTCGATGAACGTCTAGTCGTCTTGATATTTCTCTTATTCGCACATCATATTCATGCAATGTCACCATTGCTCCCCGCATTGCCTGGGTCGTCTCGTGGTGCACAGACGGCCTTTCCAGCTTTGTGCAAATGGCTTATGTGAAGCGTGCTGGGACGATAAAGGAAATGAGGATACCATGCACCCCTTCTGAAATTGATTTCTGTTGTGAAGAGTACCAACTCTTCGAATGGTAATAATAATCAGCCAATTTCCTATTTTGTTGAACATATGCATAAAAAATTCGTCTTAAAAGCCAAGGATCCAAAGATTGTCAGCAATAGTTTATATCCCAACTGAATATAGTCAGCCATCAACAGTATAATCATATTTTATTTCCATAACTACTCATGACTACTCTGTCATAGTAAATAACCTTATTATGACTTAGGTAGTAGTGGTAATTCTGAGTGGCGGCCTCTAGCCACATACGTTAAACCTATCAGTGCGTCTAAGACCAGATTCTTCTGTTTCTGTCAATTCATTGTTAGTTTAAGGTATTTTGCTCTTTGTCTTTCTAGGTCTAGGGCAGTGCTCTTCAACCTTTTTATGCTTACCGCCCACTTTTGTAACTTTTGAATCTCCGTATCGCCCACCAAAATAAAAAATGCAAAAACTCAAACTAAAAGTTATATACCCTGCATAAAACAATAAAATTAATTGCAATTACCTTTAGACTAATGAGATCCTTCGCCCACTAGTGGGCGGTACCGCCCAGGTTGAAGAGCACTGGTCTAGGGTATTAAAATAAATATTTGAGTTTGTGTTTAGCATTTCCTCCTCCCTTCGTAATTCCCCACCCAACCTCGTTTCCTTCGACATAGCAACGCTTACCTCCATCCTCATTCCACTTCCTTCATTAAACCTATTATCGCTTTTAATGTCCCTTCCTTCCATCCTTCAGTGCCAGCGTTCTTAAACCTAGCAGTCCTAGCACCTAAATTATATAATATGGAATCTAACACCTTAGATCTCTACGCATTCATGTTACTTGAAGACGCCTGTGTCTTAGGGGAATCTAAGTGTTGAGAGTGGGCTTGAGGGGTGATCTATAGATTATTACAGATGACCTTGAACACTCCAACTATTTAAAAATGATTATTTATTACGCACATCATATGGCATAATACCAAAGCTGGGCACTTGCGTTTTTTTTTGCGGTACTGCGGTACTGCGGTACTACCGCACTACCAAACCGGTACCGCATAACGCAGTACCGCAAAGGATCGCTGAAAGTACAGGCTGTACTTTCAGCGATCCTTTGCGGTACTGCGTTATGCGGTACCGGTTTGGTAGTGCGGTAGTACCGCAGTACCGCAGTACCGCAAAAAAAAACGCAAGTGCCCAGCTCTGCAAGATAATACACACATGAATTTAAGTATCTCTTACACTATAGGAATGGAATTGAATCCTACCAGAGTTAAAAAGTCGCAAAATATGATAGATTAGTTTGTATTAAGAGGTCACTAAGAGAAAAGGATTTGGAGTAGAGCGGAAGGCAGAGAGTATATTTTCTCGAGTTTCGGTTATTATTGTTATATGGATACATTGCCATGCGGTGTGATCAGAGAGAGAGAGAGAGAGAGAGAGAGAGCTTTTAAATGGTTTGTGGGTAAGGGCTTCACGTATGTTATTTTAGTCCAGGGTAGTTTATGTGGAGGTGTTAACGTAACTTGCACTTGGGACTAGTTGTAAGACAACTACCATAGCTGGGACTGAGACACGTTATCCCCTGCATACTATATATATATATATATATATATATATATATATATATATATATATATATATATATATATATATATATATATAAGTAGATAGAGTGATCAACACAATGATAATGTGGACGTCATTGATGGGGTTAGAGCAATTATGTGCACCAATCCGAACACACCTCCGCTGCCATAAGGACCGCCCATTTTATACCTAACAGACTAGCTTGGGACGAGACAGAGGCGCGAGACTTCTTGTAAGCACTGTACATCCTTCTAAAGGCCTGGAAACATACTCTAAGCACGCGCACATCATTCACGCAATAACGCTCACATTCATCAGCTATATTATAAGGATTAAATTCATTAAAACTGTTGCAGTATCGGTCAAAATCTTCACGTTCATCTGTATTCATACATTCATAGTTAAAGTAATGTTTGGGTGGAGGTAGTCCCACGTAATTTAAAGTTTCGCTAGTGAGGAATGGGTAAGGGAAATATCCTTTGGAAACTTCAGCGGCTACGCCCATCACCTTGGGTAGGCTAATTTACAAGGTGTGAATAATAAAGTGTCTTTAAACTGTACATTACCACTTATTTGCATCTGTATTAGTTTGTTGCCTCTTTTCAAGGGATCACCTGTAAATATCTCAGATGACTCGTGCTCAAGCAACTCCTTATAAAGGAACTGTGTGTCAAATTTTGCCCCGTTATGGGCGAGAATATAGTCATTTTTTTTAACTTGTTCGCTAACTTGACAATGTAGGACACAAAGAGTTTCACAGGGCTATCGTCGGCATTCGTTTTAAAAACATTTGTCTGTTTACCACATTTGTGACACTCATCACACTCGCTCTCCATACACTCATCACAGATAGTTTGGCTTACAAGTAAATGTGGAATAACCTCTTTGGTTTCAGCATTCGTATATGTTTCTATATCGTAGTACAGTTATACAAGGTCTGTTTTTAGGCTTGGCATCTTTCATATAACATACATGCTTTACTCCAACCGCCTTATATTTCTCATGGCATGTAGAACAGTGAATTTCATCACATTTGTGCTCAAACTTTCCCCAATTATCCATCATATAAAACATCACATTCACAGATTCTCATTTTCTTGCACGTGCCAATTGATTTATGGAGCTCAAAACAGTTATTATTGAAAAATGTGCGTCTACACACATCACAATCCCTCTTCTCAGCTTTAACTACACGGCTTTCACATTTGGAGCTTTTACACTGCTCACATACCATGTGGCATTCTTTACAACGTTTCACTATATCACCCGCAAACTCGATACATCCCTTACACAAATCATGATGTCGCCCATATTTTCGACTTTTATCATAACTCGCGTAAAGGTCCCTTATATTACGGATGGGTAGATATGTTCCTGACAGCCCTAAAACAAGTTGGGGTCTTGTACGATCTCTCACACTGCTTTTAAAAACATACACAGTCCTCGACGATCATCCATTCCAAATACAACTATACGAACATTCATTTCCTGTTCTACCCTTCTCAGATCTTCAGGACCCATATTACAATCAAATTCAAGTTTACAGTCTACAGCTAGTTTACGGGCACGCTCCACTACCGTAGGCAACTAAATGTTTTTGACCCATGTATTTAGTACAATAAACATATGGGCCAAGACTACTGCTATAAAGCCGCAACCACGATCGGCGTTTATATGCAGTCTATAAATAGCCTGAGAATTGAAGTTAAGAGTATAAAGTGTGGCGCTATGACCCGCAACACGGAATACACGGTCAATATTTACCGTGAAGTTGTCCATATTGAAGGCTATACTACTTTGAGAGGCCTGCATTATACGGGCTAATATATACTCTATATCTTCAGCTGCCAAGCGTCTGAACGGTATTACTACCCAAATATCATCTACATCTTCGTCATCTGACCCGAATCCGAAGGACAGCCTCGTCCTGACTTCACGTTCGTCGCGGTTCTGAAGGGCAAACTCTGCAATACGTTTTAACTATGCGCCGTAATCCGTGTCCAATACCATTGCTGTACATGGATCTAGGATCAACCCTGACTATACAGGGTGTCCCACAAGTCCGGCATCATAGGAGAAATTCATATTTTTCTATTTCTACAAACCATAATTCATATTTTTCTTATGCTCGGGATGCCAATTTCCCGTCCACCAATCTGTTCATTGACGAGGCTGTTTTTTATGGAAATGGTGAGGTAAATCGACAGAACACCCGCTACTGGTCTGAAAATAACCCTCACTGGTATACCTCTTCAAAGGAACAAGGTGCATCTCGGGTGATGGTATGGTGTGGCATTTGGAAGGATCGCATCATAGGCCCCCTCTTTTTCGATGAACATGTCACTGGAGGCACCTACCTACGTATGCTCAAGGAAGAAGCATTTTCCAGTGTCTTGAACGAAGAAGGAAATTTCCCAACATGGTTCCAGCAAGACGGCGCTCCTGCACATTACAGCACCCAAGTAAGGGAATACCTGTACCAACAATTCCCTGGTCATTGGATAGGACGTCGAGGGCCTGTGGAATGGCCAGCTAGAAGCCCGGATCTCACGCCACTAGATTTTTATCTCTGAGGCCACTTGAAAGCGCTGGTATACGCAGAGAAAATTATGAGTGTTGAACATTTGCGGCAGCGCATTATTGGGGCATGTAACACCATTACTCCTGACATCATTCACCGTGTGCTTGCTGACTGGGTATCACGTCTGAATTTGTGTATTGAAAACAATGGTGGACATATTGAGCACGTTCTCTAAATAAAAGCTTTTGTTTTGCCTTTTTTTATTATTTTTCCTATGATGTCGGACTTATGGGACACCCTGTATACCGATTTCTAGTCAAGGCCGGGGTGGGGGTAGCGGTGCGCACCAACTCGAATGTTATGCCATCTTCAACAGAACGAGAAGCTGCTGTGGAGGATGTACCCGGAATTGGATAAGGGGGTATATTTTAGGAAGGTACTATTGTGGGGCTTGTGTCGTAAGACGTAGAAGGTTGGGGCTCTATTACTGGTGGTCTAACAACCGACTCAATCCTGGCGCGCTTTATACCTGACGTGGTGGGCTCTTCATCATGACTCCGCTTTGAACTGACGCGTGCTACAGGTATCGCTGGTGAGGATTCGTCAGCGGGGATGGATTCTGTGATCACAACTGCACGGTCAACGGGTTCGTCTGTGATATCGATGATGGGGTGTTGTAGATCGTCGTCATTCATGGTTCTCTGGAAGAAGAAAACAAAATATAAGGAACAGCACTCAAAATTTGTAATATTTTGTAAATGACCCACTTTGGGGTGTGACGTGTTAGAGATGGAATCTGTAGATAAATTCAGGTTCACAAGCCCGCCCACATGTAATATATCTGGCTCTACAGGATGTGGAAAAACTGTATTTATGCTTAAAATCATTAAAGATAAGGGGGAGATGTTCTCAAAATTTGTGCATAAAGTAATATGGTGCTATTCGACGTATCAATCAGTGTTCAACGAGTACCAAGATGAAATTTTGTTCCACAAGGGGGTCTATGACGTTAATTCGTTAAAAGGTAATGACCATACAGTTATTGTAATTGACGATCTCATGTTGGAAATGGATAAAACGTTTGCCGAGACATTTACAGTGTTCTCCCACCATCTTAACATAAGCGTATTCTTCATCAACCAGAATCTATTTTTAAAAAATAGATACATGCGCGATGTGTCGCTAAATACACAATATCTAGTCTTATTCGCACAACGTAGAAATGTGTCACAAATTGGGGCATCAGCCAATCAAATGTTCCCGAATCAGCGTAAGGAGTTTTTGGAGGTTTATAAAGAGGCCACAAACCAGCGTTATGGATATTTGCTTTGTGACCTTCACCCGCGAAACACGTTTAGGGTGCTTCTAAGAACGAATATATTCCCAAGCGAACCTGAAACGGTGTATATTCCAGAATGACAAATAGGCTGAAGAAATATCGTGAATTAATAAAAATGTATCAACGATTGCCCCGGGCACTGCAACAGATATTTGTTAAAAATATCGACTCTGACTTTTTAAAATGCATCTGTGAAATCTGTCTTAACCCTTTAAGGACTGAAGATGCCAATTTCTAACGTTTCAAATACACGCATTCATAACTTAACCCTACAAAAAATTCAGGGCTGAAAGGGTTAATGTAATAAAATGTAATGTGCCAATGAAACCCTCTCAGACGGCTCGCCTACGTCGTTACAATAACATAATACGAGCGCTCGCTCATAAAAGTCCAACTTTGGGTAAGAAAAAGCGAATTATTGTACAAAGAGGAGGATCATTCTTACCCATCTTATTTTCAGTTTTGGGTCCTTTACTGACTAGATTAATATAATGAAGAAGGTGGTTGTGATTCCGCAGGAGGTGTATGCTTCATTGCAAAGTTCAAAGATTCCAGACACGGCTCTAGAACCCCGTAAAAGCAGACTTAAAAGAATGGAAAGCGAGTTGCTAACCCTATCAAACAGTGAAAAGTCACCTGATGAGAAAAGGATCTTGTACCAAGAGGCTTTGCAGAAATTTCTTCATGAGTACGAAGATTATAAGAATCCTACAGAGCTCCCCGTGGTTATTAGGCACAGCGCGAATAGTGCTGAGCATGGCGACACAGGACCTGGCCCCGACGTTAGAGATGACCAACCAAAGAACAACGGAACACAACACATCGAACATGTGCTAAAAAAACAGCCTTCCACATACATTGAGGAATAAAGGCTTAAGTCTTTATAATCTAATGAGTGAGGACCCCATCATACAGTGGGCTGATACAGGCGAGGTCATTGTTGAGGGAACAAGGGTACAAGGGTCCAATATCGTTGATATTGTTCATGATCTGGTGAGAAAGTGGGACAGACCCTCACCAACAGGATGGAAGCATATTAAAGCAAGACTACAACAAATAAATGTCCCCAAACATTGATAGGTAATCTGAAGAGGTTAAAAGACTTGGATCAAGTCTCGCATGTGTCACAACTGAGTACGCCATCGCCCCCAGCAGCAGCGTCTCTGAAGAGGAGAAAGAAGGGAACAAACGGCCAGTCTTATCCACATGTCTCTAAAATACGCAAATGGCTAACATATTAAGTAAACGTTATTATGACATTTCTAACCCCGCCTCCTATTGTGGCGTTAATAGACTGTACAGAGGTGTTTACGGTGTAAGGAAAAAAAGATGTTCAGCGGTTTTTGCGGGAACAGGACGCTTATACACGTAAACGTTATTATGACATTTCTAACCCCGCCTCCTATGGTGGCGTTAATAGACTGTACAGAGGTGTTTACGGTGTAAGGAAAAAAAGATGTTCAGCGGTTTTTGCGGGAACAGGACGCTTATACACTTCATAAACCGGTGAGAAAAAGGTTTAAAACGGCCAAGACTACCGCGGATTCGATTGACTATTTGGCAGGCGGATTTAACAGACATGCAGAGATATTCAGTGTATAATGACGGATATCGCTACATCCTATTCATAATAGATGTATTCTCTAGATATACAGTGCCCGCGAAAAGTATCCGATCACCCTTGAAATTTGTATTTTTTACATAAAAAACAATGTTTAAATGTATACTAACCTTATATTAGTATTTTGTCATCTGTCCTTTGGTTTGGATGACTTGTTCTAGACGTTTTGGCATGGATTTAATCAAGTTTTGACAAACTTCCACTGATATTTCCTTGCACCATACCTTTTTGATGGCCTCTTGTAATTTTTCGACTGAGCCAGTGTCGTGGCATTCAACCTTATTTTTTATTATTAGCCACAGATTTTCTATCGGATTGAGATCTGGACTATTACCAGGCCAATCCAAAATATCAAATTTATTGTCAGTAATCCATTTTGTCACTATTTTGGCCCTGTGACATGGTGCACCATCATGCATGTATGTTTTTGTCCTTTGGATTGCCATTGCCATTGGAAGTTTATCCTGTAGCATTGCTAAATACCGTGCACCATTCATAGTTGTGTTCTTCGGAAGAAAATATAAGTTTCCACGCCCATAGTAACCGAAACAACCCCAAACCATCACACTTGGAGGGTGTTTCATTGTCTTTAGGGTGTATTTAGGGTCCATCCTATTTGAGCAATAGGCCGGCGAACCTTTTTTGGACAACTTCTGAATGTCAAAAATGTCGACTCATCGCTAAATAAAACCTTCTTCCAGTCATCAACAGTCCAATGAATGTATTTTTTACAAAATGCGACACGTTTTTTACGCATTTTTTCATTAATGAACGGTTTCTTAGCAGCATGGCGAGATGGTAATCCGAGTTCTTTTTGGAGCCGCTCCTGGATAGTTCGTTCAGAAACACCAGATAACAAATTATTCATATTAAATTTTATTTCTTTCGCAGTTATTGTTGGGTTTTTCAATACTAAACGTTTCATAAGTTTGTCTGTTCGCGAATTTGTTTTTCTCGGTCTGCCAGATCGTTTTTTAGGGACTGGCGTGGTTAGGCTACCATTGTTCTTAGCCCGTGAAACCCATAAATTAACGGTACTTTGGGATATGTTTAATTCCTTAGCTATCTGTCTCTGTGATTTCCCACATGCATGCAAAGCAACAATAGCACCTCGACAATCACTCTTAAGTTGTTTTTTAGCACACATTATATATAAATTTTATTTACACCACTTTCTGTAAAAAAAAAAAAAATATCAAGAAATTTACACAAACCGTGAAATCTGACAAATTTGAGACACAGCCACCCGCAACGAAGGCTACCAGAACACTAATTTGAGAATGCGTTGGATAGCTCTCATATCAGCGAGCAACCTCAAAGTTACCAGATGTCGCTAGAACAAATAGAAAGTGAATTACGTGTCTCTGAATATCAAGGGAAAATATTGTATTTTCTTGAGTGATCGGATACTTTTCGCGGGCACTGTATGTGGCTAATTCCCTGAAAAATAAATCGCCTGAAACAGTTGCTAAAGCGACCAAAACGTTGATGTTAAAAGAAGAAAGGGTTCCTGGCTATTTTTGTACGGATATGGGGAAAGAATTTATAGGTCGCGCTTTTCAGAACATGCTGACAGAGTTTAATATCAGTTACTACACTAGCAGTTCTATACATAAGGCCTCTTTAGCTGAAAGAGTTCAACGTACCATAAAGGAGCGCATGCATCGCTATTTTACACATAAAAACACATACAGATATATAAACGTTCTCGGTTCATTGGCTTCATCATACAACCGTTCACACCATCGTACGATTGGCACAACGCCTAACGAAGTTTTAGAAAGAGGTGCGCTGCCAGAGGTGAGAAGAGATGGAGCACCGCCACCACACTCTACACATTTCAAAATCAATGATTATGTAAGGCTATCACGTTCGGGAAATAAATTCGCGAAGGGATTTGAGCAAGGATGGACACGTGAGATTTTTAAAGTTCGTGCTATGAGACCTAAAGGTGAGATAATGATGTATTACGTTGAAGATTTGAATGGGGAAGAGATCGCTGGAGGCTTTTACCGCGAGGAGTTGCAGAAAGTGACATTTAATTTAGGAAAAAGTGTGTTTAAAATTGAAAAATTTTAGGCAGCAAAGGTTCAGGAAAGAGAAAAATGTACCTGGTGAAATGGCTGGGTTACCCAGAAAGCTTCAACACCTATATAAAAGCTGCTGCAATAATGAAGCTTAATTAGTATGCAACATGGCGCCTAGCCACTTCTATGTCACACTCCCGTCCTCTTCTTCTCTGTCTGTACATCCTAACAACACCCTCGCCAACTTTGTGACAGAACTCCACGGACCCATTGAATTGGAGCGTGATTCGTATGAGGTGGGCTTATGTGAACTCCAGTTAGCCACCAAATTTTTAACTCTTGAAAATGAGCAAATCATATTTCTGATCCTTAGAAGAATCGATGAGTGCGAAAAATTAGGCATAACCTTAGACAATACTATGCGTTCAGTCCTGTTCGGTGAGGAACGGTACTATAGCACAAATGTATCGCTAGGAATCGGGCATTATGATACAGCCATGGACATTGTGACGGGGTTAAACAAGAGTCTTGAAAAGTCGTACCTGACAAACGATTTACTTTTTGAAGTCGTAAACATAGACACGCCTGCATGCACATTGAAGTTAAAGTCAACGCTTAGTAGAAATATTAAAGATAAAGAGCTGTTCACAATTGTGGCTGAGGGCCGATATAGCGCAGCTCTCCAAAGAGATACCTTTCACGAGGCACAGCATGACTTGTCCAGCTTAATGTATCAATTGAAGATGGAGAAATTGGGTGAAAGCTCTCGCCCAGACATGTGCTATATTTACAGCAATATCGTAGAGCACCAATTTGTTGGGGACACCCAGGCGCGCCTGCTGCGCATTGCACACATCCCCAACCATAGAGGGAAAAGTTTGAGCATTACATATGACAAGCCCCATTATGTGAATGTTGCGACTAATCTATTAACCAACATCTCGATATATATAAGAACGATTGAGGGAAAAAATTTCCCATTCGGTGATGGGAGCTTAACAGTGAAACTACACTTTCGCCGTTTATAATGACTCGAAGGCCATTCACAGTCTACCGAGGAGTGAGATACCAGCGTGGGAGTGGACTTGGATCCATTTTTTCATCCATACTACGCACCGCTGTCCCACTGTTGAAGAGGGGTGCCAGGTACCTAGGGCGGAAGGCGTTACAAACAGGTTTTAACGCGGCAGAAGACATAATGGGCGGAACTAAGCCTAAAGAAGCTCTAAAAAACATTTAAAACGTACACGGGACGAAATCATCAAAGATGCAAAGAGAAAAATGCGTGGTGGCGGAAAGAAGAGATCTGCCAGGAAGAAGGGGTTACCATCACGTGGCGCTAAACGTAAAAGGAAATAAAAAAGAAGTGCTCTAAGCGTATGAAACCTATGGCTGATCATTTTTTTAACTGATATAAGCTGAGGACACTACTCTCACGAATCATAGGCTGACTAATACTTGTCGAGGGAGGTGGCACTATTTCTGACTCGTCATGGCGCGTTTCATCCATCCGTGTAGTTCACAATGCTGTAAATCGGAACTGTCCCTCTTTGATATGCCCCCACTCAGGTCTCTATTGAGCATAGCGACTTTATTACAATTAACCCATTAAACACAATTAGTTCGCCCAGTGCCCCTATAGAATTCGTGATACCCAGCTCAGGCCCTTACTTTTTTGACCCGAGCTGCATGCACATGTACGCTAAACTGCGTATAGCCCATTCTGATGGAACGGACTGCGATGATAGTTACTCTGCCTACCCTGAAACCAACTTTTTACACTCCATATTCAGCCAGTGTGAGGTGTATTTAAACCAGGTTAACATCTCGGCAGGAACGGGGCTACCACCTACGAGCCTATCTGGAAAATGTCCTCAACTTTTCAAAAGAAGCGAAGGACACCTTTTTAACCGCCGAGGGGTATTACCATACTAAAGATGAAAATGGTATAAAGGATAAATTTAAAAATTCTAAAAAAAAGATACACGAATGTTTTGGACGTCTTCATACAGATTTTTACATTTCAGGAGAAACTGCTTAGGAACGGGGTAGATATGAAGTTGAAGCTTACCCGCACGATTCCTGAGATCTGCATAAATCTGGGGCCTGATCAAGAAGAGGGCGCGAAACCCGTTGTAATTCACATCATGGAGACGTATTTGCCTATACGCCGAGTGAAATTAAGTTCACCGAAACAAATAGAAATTGAGAGACTTAATACACGCCACAGTAAAATACCCAATTAACAGGGTACAGATCAAACTATACACGGTCCCCGCCGGGTTGGCCTCGAAGCAACTAGAAAACGTGGTCCTTGGAGTCCTACCTAAAAGGATATTAATTGGAATGCAGGACCACACCTCGACGAATGGAAAATATAAAAAGTGCCTTTAAATTCGGGAATTTCGGCCTTAAAAATATTACTCTATACGTAAATGGCATCGCTTTGGGAGGGACCATGATTACGGACTACTCATCAGACGCTGTGTTCCCGCTATGCGCGAGAGCATATAGTAGCCTGGCTCATAATACAGGCACCTGTGACGAACTTGGGTTTGGTGTAACGCAGAAAGAATTTGTCGAAGAATTTAACATTTATTTGATGTTACGCCTGACTTGTCTGCTGGCGCAAATACGCATTTAAGTCCACAGCAGAGTGGGAATATCTCAGTCAGGCTGGAATTTGCCAAGCCTATAGACGCGCCTATAAGTGTACTCGTGTACCTCGAATCACAGGCACTAATAGAAGTTGATCGTTTCAGGAACGTGGTCACAGACTTTTAAAATGGACGCAAATACACTCCAGAAAGTAATGAAAAGTGACCGTTTCACACACTCAAAATTTATCGGTGTATTTGCGAAGAATGAAATATTGAAGCTGCCAAGTACGAGAAACTGGTACGGGATTATCGTTAACACCGACATTGTGGGGGGTGAGGGGATTCATTGGTTTGCAATCTATTTTAAAAATAGGGAAAGAATGTACTATTTTGATTCACTCGGATTTCAGCCCTGGAATGATTCGGTGATTGTGCAGTTCATTGCGCAATTACATGTACCTGAGATTGTGTGGAACCCATATCGTTTTCAAGGATATTAGAGCGAGACGTGCGGTATGTATTGCATTTCATTTCTCCTGCACATGTCACGTGGGAAGGGATTTATAATTTTTTTAAAATTATTCGATTTGTGCGACACAGAGATGAATGATAAAAGTGTATGCAGACAGATAAAAAAAAGGTTCCCATATGTTAGCACCCGCTGTAATGTGTAAAGGTGTATATCTATATTGTGTAAAGTTGTATATACATTTGTAACTGTAAAATGTAGCCATTAAGACTTATTTAACGGACACTGGTTCCGCTTTGTACATGTTTTCTGCCATTTAATAAATGAAAATACAATGTGTTTTGTTCTTAACCTCAAAAATACTTACATTAGTTCCTCGATGATCTGACACTCGCTTGACCGGATGTGAGCCAATACCTCGACTTCTGTATTCAGGTCACTGGGTTGGCTGTGCGGAGAAGCATCCATATCATTTATTCCCCTTTCATCAAAAGTAGCTATAACACGATCAAGTTCCGCATCGGTCCTATAAGGTTAAGTAAAAATAAAGAGCTACAACAAGAGAAATGCCACGAATTTAAAAAATTATAATAAAAAGACAGATAATTCTTAAAAGTTTTGGTAATTTAAAAATCCTACTGCGGTGCTGAATTATCGAGAAAAATATTATTAAAGCTCCACCATATATATATATATATATATATATATATATATATATATATATATATATATATATATATTTTAAAGCATAATGGATTAATTTTTACGTTGTAGAAAAATTCAGAATAAAGCTAGGTTAGACTAACAGCAAATTGTAACCATAAGCAGATATCCTGACAGTTTTCAAAAGATTAGCTGTGTGCTATGCTCCGTCTGCTGCAACGGGTCTCGAACCCGCAGCCAAATCTTAATAGTTTTTAATATTTCTATTGTAAGTTTTTAATTTCTAAAATCGTACCTGTACAAGAAATGTACAAATAAAAAACACACCATATATATATATATATATATATATATATATATATATATATATATATGTACACGTATATATATGTATATATATATATATATATATATATATATATATAATATATATATATATATATATATATATATATATATATATATATATATATATAAATGCCGAAATACCCGAAGGAAACAGAATTAAAAATATTTTTGAAAACGCGTTTATTGCGGCCTTTTACGGTTAGGTTATATTGTTATAAACGAGAAAGAGTCCTGGGATTAATTTTTCTTTGTAGGAAAACTCAGAATAAAGCTAGGTTTAGACACTTATAAGTTACTTACATTTTAACAGCGTCTTCATTGAACGGTTCTTGCATTTCGTCACAATTTTCCGTAACAATCTGGGTAGATAAAAGTTCCCCCGATCTATAGCTCTGCAAATTAGAAGCATTGCGTGGCATAAAAGTCTTGATCTTCAATCAACTCAGGATAATTGTAGAGCGATAACTGACTTATAGTGTATATTTGAAAAGCACTAAGCGAAAAAAACATACGAACTGAGGCTCTGAGATGAACTGCTCCCTTTTATAAAGGGGGCTTGTGACCAACCCACAAAACACAATCGTTAGCTTCCTATTGGCTAGCGGTGAATTTTGGGCAGGGCTTGACGCGTAGGCCTGCATAGCGGCCAAACAGGTCCTGGGATCCGCCCACAGGGCTGTGATTGGTTGCCCCGTGAAATCTGGGGCGTGTCAGATATCCCCATTCGTGGAGACGAGAAACGCTTTGTTTTTTGATCTTGTATTCGACCGAGAGAGAGAGAGAGAGAGAGAGTTGAGGTTGGAATGTGAAACGTTTTATGGTGCATGATGCTCGCCTGTACATTCTCGTTTGTCGGGAAAGGGTTTTCATGATATTGGAAGATATATTCGGAACAATTCGCGTATGTTTGAGAGAAACGCTAAACTACGGTTTATGGTGCGTTAAAACATAAAAGTGGAAGATATTTATTTAACCATAAAGGCAGCCGCTGTAAAATTTCCGCGATACAATAAATAAATTTAAAAAACAAAGACATTTGATGTAGTGTTTCAATAAACACCGAAGTTCACGATCTCGAGTGAATGGAAATAAGATTGACCCAGCGCTGGGTAGTATAATTTAATAATGCGTACCTTATCTCAAGAATTAAACAACATATATATAATATAATATATATATATATATATATATATATATATATATATATGATAAAAGTTCAGAATGGAAGGGTATTTATAGCGTATTAATCTTTATGACCTCGAAATAAACTCCTGCGGAAAGAAGTTTATTTACTGGAATTTTAAATCGATATTATTTATCGCTTCCACCAAACTCCACAATTTTCAGAACGATGTTTAATATATATATATATATATATATATATATATATATATATATACACACACACAGGGGTTAGACAAAATAATATGAACACCTTGATAAATGGCTGGCGGTTTTTATTCTTAATATGGAGTTGGTCCTCCTTTAGCGGCAATAACAGCTGCAATGCGTCGGGGAATTGATTCATACAGCTTTTTGACAGTGGCTAGAGGAATCCTGAGCCATTCTTCGAGCAAACCCTGCTCCAGTTCCTCCAAAGACGCCGGCGGTGGGAATCGGCTTCTGACCTGCTGCTCCAACTGACACCACAGATGCTCGATAATGTTAAGATCCGGGGATTGTGGAGGCCAATCCAAGCGTTCTACTTCACTAACATGCTCTTCAAACCAGTTTTTAACGACCCCAGCGGTGTGGATTGGTGCATTATCATCCTGGAAGACGGCGCCGCCATTGGGAAACAGCGTTTGGACCATGGGATGGACCTGGTCAGCCAATATTGACAGATAGACCTGGGCGTTAACCCTACCATGCAGTACTACAGCTGGGCCAAGAGTATTCCACGATATTGCTGCCCAAACCATCACAGATCCGCCTCCATGCTTAACGGTTGGGGTCAGGCAGTCGGGGTCATAAGCATCTTTAGGTTGTCTCCAGACGTAAACTCGACCGGAACATGGAAATAGCGTAAAGGAGGATTCGTCGGAGTAGACTACATTCTTCCACCGGTCCATTGACCAATTGTTATGGTCATTACACCATTTTCTGCGCCGCTCAATGTTGATGTGCGAAAGGAAGGGTTTGGCAATTGCAGCCCTCCCATGGTATCCAGCTCCATGGAGCTCGCCACGTACAGTTCTGGTCGATACCGGGCTTGCAAGATGCTGGTTAAGCTCTGCAGTCACTTTTGGAGCTGTGGTCTTATGGTTCTTTGTCACAATGCGCTTTAGCACCCGGCGGTCTCGATCACACAGCTTCTTCTTGCATCCACTATTGCATTTGTCGGTGCTTGTCTTTCCATGGTTTTCGTATGCAGACATGACCATAGAGACAGTTCCTCTGGATACATTGAACATCTGAGCGGTTTTCGTCACCGATGCACCAGCCATCCGCGCTCCGACAATTTGCCCTCTTTGGAAGTCTGACAGGTCTTTCATAACTGCTAATTCATAATTCACTCAGATCTGTAAAAACAACGTGAGGGCTATAACATGACGTATACACTCTCTGTTACGCATTTAAATAGGTTTGTCAGTCATTTGACCGTTTACTTTGTGTCTGAGCAGTCCGTAAAGATAACCGGTGAAATCGGCGGGTGTTCCTATTATTTTGTCTAACCCCTGTATGTATATATATTATTTTTCCAAAAATATTTGTCCTTCTATTGTTCAGCTAGTTACATCGTTTAATTAGATGTTTAGGAAGGCGCTTGTTTATATAGCTTTCACCTTTCTTCATTTCCCTCATTTATCATATTCCCTTTCTATTTATTCATTTGTGCTACACATTTTAATGCTACGTGCACCATTTGTCCTGTTTTGTTACAGATGAAAAAGACTGTAATATTAGACTTAAGTCAGCCGGAGAGTGAGTTAATTAATGCAGTTTGACAAAGATGCTTACATGAATTTTTAGATGAACTTTCTTCCGGAATTGTACATATATAGGCCTGCCTTCGCTTTCCGCCCAAATTGTTCATTCTAGCGAAGATCAAGCTTTACACTCCACCTTAGACCTACTTTTAAACGGGGAAATATATATATATATATATAATATACAGTGCCCGCGAAAAGTATCCGATCACCCTTGAAATTTGTATTTTTTACATAAAAAACAATGTTTAAATGTATACTAACCTTATATTAGTATTTTGTCATCTGTCCTTTGGTTTGGATGACTTGTTCTAGACGTTTTGGCATGGATTTAATCAAGTTTTGACAAACTTCCACTGATATTTCCTTGCACCATACCTTTTTGATGGCCTCTTGTAATTTTTCGACTGAGCCAGTGTCGTGGCATTCAACCTTATTTTTTATTATTAGCCACAGATTTTCTATCGGATTGAGATCTGGACTATTACCAGGCCAATCCAAAATATCAAATTTATTGTCAGTAATCCATTTTGTCACTATTTTGGCCCTGTGACATGGTGCACCATCATGCATGTATGTTTTTGTCCTTTGGATTGCCATTGCCATTGCAAGTTTATCCTGTAGCATTGCTAAATACCGTGCACCATTCATAGTTGTGTTCTTCGGAAGAAAATATAAGTTTCCACGCCCATAGTAACCGAAACAACCCCAAACCATCACACTTGGAGGGTGTTTCATTGTCTTTAGGGTGTATTTAGGGTCCATCCTATTTGAGCCAATAGGCCGGCGAACCTTTTTTGGACAACTTCTGAATGTCAAAAATGTCGACTCATCGCTAAATAAAACCTTCTTCCAGTCATCAACAGTCCAATGAATGTATTTTTTACAAAATGCGACACGTTTTTTACGCATTTTTTCATTAATGAACGGTTTCTTAGCAGCATGGCGAGATGGTAATCCGAGTTCTTTTTGGAGCCGCTCCTGGATAGTTCGTTCAGAAACACCAGATAACAAATTATTCATATTAAATTTTATTTCTTTCGCAGTTATTGTTGGGTTTTTCAATACTAAACGTTTCATAAGTTTGTCTGTTCGCGAATTTGTTTTTCTCGGTCTGCCAGATCGTTTTTTAGGGACTGGCGTGGTTAGGCCACCATTGTTCTTAGCCCGTGAAACCCATAAATTAACGGTACTTTGGGATATGTTTAATTCCTTAGCTATCTGTCTCTGTGATTTCCCACATGCATGCAAAGCAACAATAGCACCTCGACAATCACTCTTAAGTTGTTTTTTAGCACACATTATATATAAATTTTATTTACACCACTTTCTGTAAAAAAAAAAAAAATATCAAGAAATTTACACAAACAGTGAAATCTGACAAATTTGAGACACAGCCACCCGCAACGAAGGCTACCAGAACACTAATTTGAGAATGCGTTGGATAGCTCTCATATCAGCGAGCAACCTCAAAGTTACCAGATGTCGCTAGAACAAATAGAAAGTGAATTACGTGTCTCTGAATATCAAGGGAAAATATTGTATTTTCTTGAGTGATCGGATACTTTTTGCGGGCACTGTATATATATATATATGAGAGAAGGGAAATAAACATCTAAACATGATCGAGTGTTGCAATAACGGGATCCCCTGGTTGCCCCTACGAACCGCGGAAGGATGATTACACTCTACCATGGACCTATGGTTTAACACGGATCATTAGGTCACCCTGGCTAGCAGCCCGTCTACACTCCACCTTAGACTTACAGTTTAACGCGGTCGCCGAAGCCCGACGCATATAAACGTAATATTTTATGGGCGTATAGACGGGTGTGTACGTGCCAAACGAAGTATACACTCTGCCAACTGGCTGATGATGCCTGGAGGCACTGGCTGATTAGGGGCCCTATAAGGCAATGGCCGCTCGGCTGAATTCTTAATATGCGCTTGGCTCCTGTCAAGCGAACACCTCTCCTCTCTCTTAGGTTAGGTATACCCCTTTGAGGGGTGAGGCCGTCCCAACTTATCCCCCAAAGAGGTCTCCCCCAGCGGGAGTTCATTGCACTTGGGGGATAACTCCGCCTCCAAGTTGCATAATCCCTTGTTGCTCTTGCAGCAACCCATCCCCCCTTTAGGGGATGCCTTGCAATAAGCTTTATCATTGAACAAATTGGAATAACCCAAACCTCTAAATATGCGTACTTTTAATATGTAAAACCATCAAAATAAATGGGGTCACAAATCCTGAAAGCTCTCAAAAAGAGACCCAAAACAACGCCTTTTTTAGTACAAAGAGAATGATTGGAAAAAGCATGAATATAGCTGTCTGAATGCGTAGACTTTCTAAATACTTTGAAAGAAGGTCTTTGGTTGGTATCTCTTAAAATAAGAACATCCAAAAACGAGAGAGATCCACTAATCTCAACCTCATACGTAAACTGTATTGAAGGTACACAATTAAGAAATCCCGAAATCTCATCCAAATCCACATGAGATTCCAAAATAACACACGTGTCATCAACATAACGGAACTAATTGACCCCCGTCACCAAAGATTCTGACAAAAAATTAACTTAAAAAAATTCCGTAAAAACATTGGCTAAAATTGGAGAGAGCGAAGAACCCAACGGTAAACCGATCTTTTGTCTAAAAAATGACCCATTAAAAGAAAAATAGTTGTTTCGAGCAAAGTCTAACAAGCTCCAAAATAATTCCATAATCAAACTGAATAGTCTCAGGATGATCATGAAGCCAATCTTCTAGGAACTGCAAGGTTAGATCCAAAGGGACTCTAGTAAACAAAAATACCACGTCAAAACTCACTAATTTTTTTCCCAATAAGTCTATATCTCGAAGTTTGTCAACAAACTCTGCAGAATTTTCGCCATTAGTATGCCAAATCTCGGGAGCACATCTTAAAAATTCTACAGAATTTTGGGATTTCAGTTCTTTTTGAGAACTTGGATGAAGCGGAACTCATACGAAAGAGTAAATCAAGTGGAAACAACTTCATGTATTTTTTCATCCCTGAAAAAATATATATAAAAAACAAAAGTCTCAGCTGACTCAGGAAACGAGTTGAGAAATAAATGCTAACAAGTAAAAAGTAGAGCTTTTCAGTTATAAGGAGCTTCTCAATTATAATTCATCCATAAGTTTTATTAGGTTTATAACAAATTTCAGAAATAGCATTCCTTAATAGGAATACTAATGGACAAGGATGAAGGAATACAAGATGGCGTCCTCCACAATGACAACGGAGAAATTCATAATGTCAACCGGACTGGTGCACGAAAGAAAAATACCAATAAATGTGGAAAATGCGAGCTAACAGTTAAAGAGAATGATAAAGCATTAGAATGTGAGATATGTAACTGCTGGTTTCACATCAAGTGCGAGAATATTCCTGATCAGGTCTATAAGTTTATGATGAATGAAGAGGCAGGACACCAGCTACATTGGAACTGCAGTTTTTGCAAAAGAGGGTGTGACAAAATATTTAAATACCTAAAGAAAATAGAAGTACAACAGTTGGATTTAGACACAAGACAGAGAGCTATGGGGGAGGAAATCTCAGCTTTACAGACGGCTTTAGAGGAGGAAATACTAGCAGTGAAAGAAATGTTAAAGAGGAAACAGAAGAAGGTAAGAGAGAAATAGAAAAAGAGATTGAATTCCCTGGAGGCTAAGCTCCCCGCACTAGAAACTAAGGAAGACGAAGTAAATGTTTAGAAATTTAATCAAGGTGAACCAGTTACAAAAACTACCTTGGAAATTCAAGGAAGACTTGATAGGAAGAACAATGTCATCATATTCAATGCCAGGGAAATTCAGTCAAGTTTAAGATCTGAAGTTGTCAGGAATGATACAAATTTTCTTAAGGGTATTGGTGTAGAAATTGGCGAGGAAATCAAGGATTCAGATATTGTTAAAATTACAAGAATAAGTGAGAAAGGAAAGAAGAAGATAGTAAATGGCGAGGAGAAAATGTATCCAAGACCCATAGTTGTGACATTGAAAGAGGATGCAAAGGAGAGAATGAAGCATTGAAAGCAGTTAGAGTGTAACACGATATGTCAAAAGATGAGAGAGAAAATGATAGAAAACTAAAAGAAGAGGCAAAGAAAAAGAACTCAGGAGACTCAAAAAACCTGTACGTGGTTCGCGGATTCCCATGGGAGAGGAAGGTTGTTACACTGAGGTACGCGAGGAAGAATCTGAATCAGGCGAACCAAATCAGTCAGTAAACATAGGTGATGTAAATAGGTGATGTACGTAATATAAATACATTGGATGTTTTGTTTAGCAATGTTGATGTTTTGACTGTTGATAAGCTACAAGAGTTAAAAGTTGTGATATCATCAGAAAAGAATCCAGATATTATATCGCTCGTGGAGGTAAATCCTAAACACTCAAGATATGAAAGATACTTATCTGAATTTAAAATAGAAGGATATGAAGTCGCTGAAAATAAAGCCAGCAGAGGCATGTTGATGTACATTAGAAATGGAGGGAAATATATACCAGTGACTTTGAACTGTGGCTTTGAAGGATACATGTGTATTAGATTAAAAAGTACGTCAGATGAAGATATTATCGTCACTGGGAATGAAAAATGGGTCTTCTATAACAATATTAAGCGTCGACATCAGTGGCTTAGCCGTGAAACAAAGCCTGAACCTCAGCCAAGGAATGGACCCCATCCAAAGAAAATTTTGCTATGCGTTTGGTGGGACATGCAAGGAATTATTCATTTTGAGCTTCTGCCAGATAACCAAACAATCACAGCTGAAGTCTACTGCCAACAACTCCAACGACTGAAGATGGCATTACAAGAAAAACGTTCTATTCCACCAGGATAACGTGCGCCCTCACACTGCTCGAATCACCACTGCCCAATTGGAGGCATTTGGTTGGGAAAAAATGCCTCATCCACCTTATTCTCCGGACATCGCACCTTCAGACTACCATTTATTCAGAAGTCTGCAACACCACCTAGATGGACAAAAGTTGCAATCCAGGAAAGCTATCGGAAACGAAGTGATCGCTTTTTTAACTCGAAACCAAGGGAGTTCTTCGAACGTGGCATAAAAAAAACTTTTCTACAGATGGGAGGAAGTTATAGAAAAAGAAGGGAATTATATTGATAATTAATTTGTCATTATGTCATTTAATTTTTGTTGTGAATAAACTAAAAATTCGACCAAATTTGTCCTTATAGGTCATTTAATTTTTGTTCTGAATGAACTAAAAAATCGAGCAGAATATACAGTATGTTACAACCTCATACATACCACATGAAAGTATACATATGTATATTATTGTATTTTTCTGCTATATAATCCATATTTATTGCCAGATTTGCTTTGTAATATGTCCTTTATAGGGTTTATGGGGTCGGAGAACACGAATCTGTACTCAGAATTTGGAAAATCTAATATGGCAGCCAAAATTCTCCATTTTTCATCAAACTGTCATGGATGACAGCATCCCTAATGTTATGATATATACTAAAGAATGTATTAACGCACACATACAACACAGACACGATCACCTTTCATACCACACTGTCCAGTTGTCAGCCTGATTAGCATCAGCACATAAGTGACACCTAGTGGACCAACATCCAAACACCACATCTCATGCTGGTTTCAGGGACCGAAAATATTATTATGCTTCACTGTGCTTTCATTACAATGTTGTATGTGCCTTTATTTATTCCCTAAGACTCCCATTTCATGTCACAAGGTTTTCCAGTCTGATGCAACTTGTTTTTTCTATTTTCAGACTTCGCACCTGAGTGAACAATGAGCTAAGCTCGGACGCCAAGTACAAGCCCGTCCGCCCAGAAAACCATGGGTTCAACAACCTACATATAAACTGCTGACTTTTCAAATGGCTTGCTTCCAACGAAAAAGGACATTTTGGAAAACATGTACTTACTTCGACCGGATAGAGCCGGTAAAACGGAGAGGTCAAAGGAAGTTGCAGCCGGAATTCTTGCGGACGTCCTTCAAGAACACTGGTTTTTTTTGTAATATATATACAGTGTCTACTAAACGCATCAAACTGAAAATTCTGGAACTGTATGAAAGATTCATCAAATTAGTTCAGACCAGAAAAAACCGCCGAAACGACAACTATTATAAAAAAGTCGAAGATTTCAACGAAAAAGCGAAAGAACTTTTTGATATCTTCTGTGCGGACGATGAAGTAAGGAAACGCTTAGAAAATTTTTATGGTGTGAAAATGACGAGAAGAATGGGACTTACTGGAAGACCTAAGACATGACAGAAAAATGTTTTGCGAGAGTTTTGTCAACATAAAATGGAATAAGACGATGGAACGCAGGAAGAGAGATCTGCAAAGTTTGGAGCGAATGAGTGAGGAAGCAGAGATGGAAAGAACGAGGAATAAAGAAATGGCTTCAGTGAACTATTGAGGATGATCCGAATCATAGTGACTTCCAAATTAGCACATCAGGAATCAGATGAGCCTTCCAGGTCTACGGGTCGGAAGCGTCGTAAACTGTCCCCTAGACAAAAAAAAATTGAAAAGGATGAGTTGCCGCCAAAGTACCAGCACATAAGAGAAAGTGTCAGAAAAGTAAGGCCCGAGGTTTACGAAGCAATGGACCAGCTCAAAAGTTCCCATCACATGTCAGATAGTCAAGCTGCGGGAGCCGTAGTGATTGTTGACAATAAACTATTTGGTCGGAAATGAAAATTTCATGACGAATCGCCAGACTTAGTAGACCTAGACACTCTACCACAGTCTAGCAATATTCGACAAGCATGAAATTGCATGAAATTGCGAAAGAGATCATGCAATCAGATCAAAAGTCGGTAGTTACCTATTCTGTTGATGGTTCGAAAAAACAGGGAGCTGGTTCTTTCTCGGTGCAGGGAAGGTCGGTAAATGGAAAATACAGACCTCTCCCGACATTTCCGATTGCTACGGAAAGTAGAGAGAACTTGGCGGATTTGAAAGTTGCCATGTTAAACATACTGGAAGCAGCGAGCGGAGTTAGTTCGAAGGAACTGTTTGAAAAGATAGACTTTGTTATCACTGATCAGACATCCCATAATCTCTCTGTCGAACAAATGTGGCCGAGAAGCTAGAATCAGAACATGCCCCGGATCATTTGTTTTGCAATGTCCACCCAACTCTCATGTTCAATCAAGTGATCACTAAACAATGGACCGAAATAGAAAATGCCATTGGGCGAGATAAAATATATTCCAGCTTTCTCGTCAGTGCCACAACTTCATCCTCGAGTGTGGCCGAACAAGCACTGGACTGTATAACCAGATTGATAAATCATGGCTTTGACCACAAACCGTGGAACAAAGCCAACGATTTCGACGCTCATATCACGCCGAAGTGAAACAAATCTGTCAGTCTAAAAGATGAACGTTTCAACAGATTGCCGTTGACATGTGCCATAACCTTATATCACAATGACGATGTGGGAACATTTCTCGGAAAATTTGAGCATGTGACGAACCAATTGGTCTGCATCATACGATGCTTCCTGGATGTGGACTTCTTGAGAGTTATGTACACGGCTGGAGCTCTCATTGGACTTCATTTAGTGGAGCCGTTCCTTTCACTGACGATATCGACCAGTACAAATTATTCGAAGCTAATTCCAGCATTCCAATAGTTATACGAAGACCTCGTTTCTACTGATCCGGCTAAACTGTTGGAAGTGAATACGTCGGCATTTGAGTTTGTGTGTGTTGAAAGATTCCAATAAACACGATATGACGATGATATTTGCAATGCTATCAAAGCTACAGCTCTCCAAATGAGTACTGAAGTCACAAAGGTTTTGGGTATGATATTGCCAAAGCTTGCTGAAGGATTTCAGAAACAAATGCTACAGCAAAATTTTTTTCCTCTCGACGACGTACATTTTTACCTTCATGGTAGTATAGTACTTTCAGCTGGCTGCATCTCTGCACAACTTCAAAAAAGTATTCTGTTTTTATTGCAAATATAATGAAGATCACAAGTTGACTAGATTGTCATCTAAGTCTGAGACAGCATTCAGCAAAACTGGCTACGGTAATTGGGAAGCCATTGAGAATTTTAAGCAGCACGAGAATTGCATGAGCCACAGAGAGGCTGTGGAATCATACACGAATCGCCGAAACCCTTCAATTCAAGACCAGTCAGCGACACAAAGCAGTAAGCAACAGGCAGCTCGTCGGCAGAATTTGTTAAAGCAATGGAGCCCCATTGAGAAAAGCAAAGCCTTGTCTACCAGTAATAACAAGCAATAAGTTTTCTGTTTTAGGGTTCGAAGATACTGATGAACCGGAAATACGACTCGTGGTGATTCCATTGTTCGAGGGCAGCTCGAGGAATTCTGTGGGAGAAACCCTCGTCGTAGGCGCCGTTACTGCTACCCTGGTGCAAGGGTGGAGGATATAACTAATAATGTTGACCATTTTACAGACAGTACCGCCGAGGACACAACGTATGTTATTCATGTCGGTACTAATAACGTTTTAAATTCTAGATCGGAAGAACTGCTGGCTAGGTACAGGGACTTATTAGAGCGATTAAAGGAGAAAACTAATAAGATTGTTTTAACAGGTATACTTCCTCGAATTATCCAACGAAGCGATTTCTACAGCAAGGCGACCTATATTAACAATAACCTAAAGTCTCTTTGCCAACAGGAAGGAGTGCATTTTGCTAATTTTTGGAACAGTTTCTACGGCAGGAGGGACTTGTTCCTCGAAGATGGACTTCATCTTAATGAAGTTGGAGCTGCGCGTTTAGGAAGACTATTTCATAATACTGTCTCTTCTTTTCAGGCTGCCGTAACCTGAACGGTCCCAGCGTAAATTCCACAAATTTCCCCCGCGCTCGCGAAGGTGTCGCAATTACAAACAATTTGAAGGTTCTATCCTTAAATGCTCGTAGCCTACGAAATAAAATAAACGAATTTTTTTCTTTAATTGCTTGTAAAGACTATGATTTAATTGCGATAAATGAATCGTGGCTTAGCACTGAAACACGTGACTTTGTAGGGGAGTATCAAATTAAAGGTTATAGACTTTTTGTTAAAAACAGAATAGGTAGGCGAGGAGGCGGTGTTATGTTGTATATCAAAGATAATATTGCGAACGTTATAGAAGTAAAGCACTCAATTCCAGAACCGATAGATTCGACTATAGCAGAACTTAAATTGAACGATTTCAAACTTCTTGTTGCGGTTATATATAGGCCCCCAAATCAAACAGCTGCTACGGACGAAGCGTTATATCGTGAACTAAAGAGAATAATCGGTAGTGAGCAGGCTTTAGTTATGGGTGACTTTAATTGCGCCAACGTGAATTACGATACAATGCAGGGAGACGCGGAAGGTAATCGTTTAGTTAATTTTCTCGAGGATAGTTTTCTTATTCAAAAGGTTGGGGAACCTACGAGGTTGGACAGTATTTTAGATTTAGTAATAACTACGGATGATAGGCTAATTACTGATCTTCAAGTAATAGAACCGTTGAGCAATAGCGATCACAATATGGTAGAGTTCGTCCTCTCAGTAAGTCACTCGAAGCCAACTAACTCGACTAAAATTCCTAACTTCCAGCACGCAGACTTTAGTAAATTTCGAAATAAATTTTCACACGTCAATTGGGAAAACGTAATGGGGAACTCCAACGCAAAACTAATGTGGGAATCGTTCGTAACGGTATTTAGGACTATAAATGAGGAATGTGTACAGTACAAAATTAAGCGTGCGAAAGTAAACAACAAGCCCTTGTGGTTTACTTGAAGAGTAGGAGACATTATAAAGAGTAGAGATAGGGCTTATAGGCTATATAAGTGCGATAAAGATAATCTGTTGTTACGAAACAACTACATATCTCTAAGGCGTGAAGCTAAAAGTGTAATAAAAAAGTCAAAACGCGAATTTGAAATCTCCATAGCTCGTGACGGTAAAGAAAACCCCAAGCGATTCTTTCAATACGTCAATAATAGAAATCCAGTAAAAAGTGTCTTAGGTCCATTAAAAAATGTAAATGGAGATCAAGTCTCTGAAAACAAGGAAATGGCTACCTTGCTAAACGAATTTTTTACGTCAGTTTTTACTATAGAAGATGTAACGAATATCCCTACGGTCATAGACATAATACCTTTTGATAATGGTAATATTTGGATAATATTGTCGTTAGTGAAGGGGAAGTAATGCGCTATATTGATAAAATGAAAACGCGTAAATCACCGGGTCCGGATTCCATATATCCCATACAACTAAAAGAATTAAAAGATAGCATTGTTGTGCCGCTAACAAAGATTTTTAATGCGTCTATTTCTGCGGGGTGCGTACCAGATAATTTCAAGTTAGCAAACGTAACACCTATCTTTAAGAAAGGCGATAAAGGTGCGGCGGGAAATTATAGGCCAATCAGTTTAACGTCTGTTGTAGGTAAGCTTTTGGAATCAATAATTAGGGATCGTATAGTCGAACACTTAGAATACCATAAACTTGTTAGAAATACGCAGCACGGATTTAGGCGAAACAAATCTTGCTTAACTAATCTTTTAGAATTTTTCCAAAGCGTGGTTGACGTTTACGATAGACATCGGGCGGTTGATGTAGTGTATTTAGATTTTCAAAAAGCGTTTGACACCGTGCCGCACAAAAGACTCATTGAAAAAACTAAGGCTCATGGAATCAGGGGTGTAGTAATAAATTGGCTAGAAGAGTGGTTGCGAGGCAGGAAACAGAGGGTGGTCGTTGATGGAGCGGAGTCGTGCTGGGCTAATGTAGCGAGTGGCGTTCCTCAGGGTTCTGTATTGGGCCCCTTGCTTTTTCTTATATATATTAACGATTTAGATGTCGGCCTAGTCAGTACAGTTTCAAAGTTTGCGGATGACACGAAGCTGGGTGGTAGGGCGATTAATGACGAAGATAGAGGTAAAATTCAGGAAGATCTGAATAAAATCGTTGATTGGTCAGTCACATGGCAAATGAGATTTAACGTTGATAAGTGCAAAATTTTGCATATAGGTTCGCGTAACGGTAAATTTGCGTATAGTATGTCAGGGAAAGATTTAACAAGCGTAGAGCAGGAAAAAGATTTAGGAGTTATAGTCACTGGTGATTTAAAAGTAGCGAAACAAAGTACAGCAGCGGTCAATAAGGCGAACAAAGTGTTAGGTTTTATAGCTCGAAATTTTGAGTACAAATCGCGCGATATTATAGTTCCACTTTATAAATCATTAGTTAGACCCCATTTGGAGTACGCGGTCCAATTTTGGAATCCGTATATGCGCAAAGATATAGACAAAATCGAAAGAGTTCAAAGACGAGCAACTAAGATGATTCCGTCGCTTAGGTCAAAGTCGTACGAGGATAGGCTTAAGGAGTTAAAATTGACAACACTCGAGACCAGGAGGTTAAGGGGTGATCTAATCCAGGTTTTCAAAATTATGAATGGGTTCGATAACGTAGATAGAGATAGCTTTTTCGAAATATCTCAATATAATAGGACTAGAAATAACGGGTGTAAGTTGACAAGTAGAAGGTTCGAGACAGCAGTTGCGAAAAACTTTTTTACGCATAGAATAGTAAATAGCTGGAATAGTTTGCCGGTAGAAGTAATTAGTAGCACGTCTATAAACATGTTTAAAAATCGATTAGACGCATATGTTGATAGAAAGGGTATAGTTTAAGGTAGTAAAATTAAGGCTTTCTGGGGATAGATCCCACAGCTCAACACAAGTGTTGTGGGATATAGGGAGGCAGCGTCTTGGGTTAGGGGATACTCTCTGTCCTTACACACCCCATTTAAAGAGATTCCTCTGCCGAGCGGTGCCCCCCATAGTACTGTGAGGTATTGAAAAACTCATGATCTTCACTTGCCCCACAAACACCTTTAAATGGGAGACCCAAAATGGGTGCACACACATTTCTACATTACTGTACAGTCTTTACAGCCACACCTACTCTTTTTCTCGTAAGTGTATATATTGTAATGTATATGATTGTAAATTTTGACTTGGTCCGCTATCGATATGGACCGTGACTTGATGGATACCGTAATGAAATTGACTGGATTCTTTGGATCCGATATATTTGCATGTCCTTTATAAATAGATATAGAGTGTAACATATTTGTGGATAGTAGTCTATTATGACTTGATCCTCTGGATCAGAGATTCTATCTTTAGTTTTAAATCGATAATTAATTAGTTTTAAATTGATAATTATTTAGTTTCGTAAAAATTGGTCGTTGCCAATTTACCGGCAGTTTTTACATAAATTTCTTAGGTTCTTGTGGTTCGGAACCCACGTAAAATTGTAGGTCCCCTCCGCCACCACGGAGGACATACACAATACACGAACATAGTTAGGTAGACCAGCCATGAGTGGATCCTAGGGTCTTTGTTGGTCTGAAACATTATAACATAACATTATAACTTGCGGCAACTTACGATCCAGTGTATGAACCTTGACTCAAAAGCTGTCGACAATCAATACGCATCTCCAGAGGTTGTCAATGAATTAATTGAGCTGATGGCACACACACAGTTCTGCGAGACGTAATTAAATATATACAGTCAGCTCGATGGTATGTTTTGTTGGCAGATGAAACGAGAGACTGTTCTAATCATGAACAGGAACAGCTGGTCATTTGCGTACGATGGGTGGATATACACTACCAAGTGCATGAAGATCCAGTTGCACTAGTGGAAATTCCAAATATCTGTGCGTCAACAATCACGTCTGCCATCAGAGATACCCTCACTCGGTTAACATTAAAATTATCAAGGCCACGTATCAGGTGTGGCAACGTTGATTCGAGAGCAGGAACCATCAGCGATTTCAGTACATTGCTTAGCACACTGTTTGAACCTCAGTCTCCAGGATGCTACACGAAAATGTAGTCCATCAGAGATGCCTTGGATTTTGCTGGCGAACTTATACAGCTATTTAAGCTGTCACCCAAAAGGGAAGCAGTGTTCGAGAGGGTCAAACCGGCTGAAAATCCAGGTCTGAGGCCATTATGTCCAACAAGATGGACTGTAAGAAATGGAGCTATCAGCGCTATCATTCAGAATTACGAAAGCCTCGAAAAAACATTAATGAAATATCGAGACGAAAATTGTGACGAATACAGTCGCCGAGCAGGTGGATTGCTGGCAATGCTGGAAAAATTCCAAACGTTACTTTGGCTTACGATTAGCTTTGCTGGTATTTTCACCTGCTGAGCAATTGTCAGCGACATTGCAAGCGAAGTCTACGTCTTCACAGGACGCACAGCAAGCTGCAGCGGCTTGCCAGAAGCATTACAGCCAATACCGCTCCGAAGAATGGTTTGACAGATTCTACTCGGCTGTTACGCACGACTTTAGTTGTCTCACTGATCCTCCCGTACTCCCGCGCTTCAAGCGGATGCCTAAGAAACTAGATTCGGGCTGCGAGAATCATGAATATACGGACATCAAGCAATATTACCGAGTGTAGTATTATGATGCGCTCGACACTATGAGCGGAGAATTAAACAGAAGATTTCAGCAGGATAATTTCTATGACTTGGTCAACATCGAAAACGTCTTGCTGTCTGCAGCTAACGGAAAAGACCACAAAGTTCGTGACTCTGTTGTACAATTGTATAAAAAAGATATCAACTTCGAGAAATTGTCCGTTCAACTTCCAATGCTGCATGATATTCTCGATTGGTCGACTATTAAGCAGGTAATTGTCATTAGTGTTTGCGTTTTATTAAAATTATCATTCGAGCATAAAATAGATTATTGTTCGAGAACGAAAAAACAACTGAAAAATATTTACCTGTAAAGAAAATGAAACAACACATGGGAAAACATAGCCAAAAACTTGAATGGAAATTTGATTTTTTAATTCAAGCAAAAGTGCAACAAGGAAAATGAAACCACTAATGGGAATTTTCATTTTTTTCAGGTAACTACTGTAGTCTTCAGACACTGTGCGATGCTCTGGATTCCCAACCTGTTTGCCAGAGGATGTTGAGCGAAGTGGACAAACTGTTACAATTGTTCTTAACAGTTCCAGTAACGACAGCAACTGCCGAGAGAACATTCTCAGTACTACGACGCATCAAGAGTTATATGAGGACTACTATGACACAAAAGCGCTTAAATCATTGCATGATGCTCAATATTTACAAGAAAAAACCCGACGAATTATCTCTGAACAACATTGCATTGGAATTTGCCAGTCGGAACGAAAGAAGAAGGAATTATTTCGGGTCGTTTACTGTTTAATGAACGCTATTTTAGCGTGTAGTATGTTGTACATAGCGTGTAGTACGTGAACATGATAAAAAGCGCATGATAAATGCATCTTCCCTAGATTGTTCGTGCAATTTCCGATTATAAGTATTCTACAATTTATGTATAGCAGATATTTTGTGTATATAGGTATGAATATAGATTTTTCAATTAATTTTCTTGATTTATAATATGGTCGAATATAGTCCAAATAAGTTTAAATATTGGTGTATTCAATGTACAACAATTATCCATACCGTCACTTCTTGCCCCCCCCCAATGTAAAATATGTTCCTACGCCCCTGCTAAGTCAAGGAAAAATCAGGAAGTTTTTGAAAAAATTTAAGAAAAATAAATCCCCGGGCCCAGACCAGTTACACCCAAGAATATTTAAAGAACTGTCACATGAACTTGCCGGACCTCTCTCTGATTTATTTAGTCTCTATGTTAAGACGAGAAATGCCTGATGAATGGCAATATGCTAACATAACAGCAATAATCAAGAAAGGAGATAGATGTTATCCGGGAAATTATCGCCCTGTCAGCCTGACCTGTATAGTGGTTAAACTGTTCGAGTCGTTGATAGGAGATTAAATCATGAAGCATATGAAGATAAATGGACTATTTAGCAAAAAACAGTTCGGCTTTATATCAGCGAGATCTACGGTACTACAGTTGATAAAAGTTTTGGATAATTGGACTGAATCTATAGATAACGGATACAGCATTGCTGTGGCATATTGTGACTTTATGAAGGCCTTCGACAAGGTCCCTCACAAAGATTGTTACATAAGTTAAAGATGTATGGCATGGGGAATTAATTATTAAATGGCTCGAGGCGTTCTTGAAGAACAGGAAGCAGCGTGTGATAGTGGAAGGAGAGGCATCTGGCTGGCGGGATTTTCTCTCGGGTATACCTCAAGGAAGTGTCATGGGCCCAGTGCACTTCGTGTTATATATAAATGATTTACCTGATGTGATAAAGAATCTACAGATCTACAGAAGCTAAGGCTAACAAAGACCCTAACATCCACTCTAAGGTTAGCCCGAGAGAAAGGATAGAGTAGGGGGTTAAAAGAAGAGAATAAGGGGTTAAGTAGCAAAACCTATCATTCGTGCGTTAACATTCATTCAGAAAAAGAGAAAGAAAGACTCACCATCATCATCCGCCAGCCACTGCCGACAAGTCGGAAAAATAGTCGAAGAGAATAGGAAAGGGGTGAAAGATGAAAAGAACAATAAGAACGCTTACAAACCATGCAAACAGTCTTAACTCAAACACTGTCATACCATGCAAACTACAGACATGCAAATAAAGGGAGGATAAGAAAAAAAAAGTAGGAAGAGTATAACAAAAAGTGGTTTAGTTTACGCTACGAGCTACATCTAAGTTCGTGTTAGACTAATTTTTTTTTTATTGCTGGCATATCACACGCTGGCATGTCACAAGCTGGCATTAATCGTCAACAGACTCATCCTCAACCACTACCCCGAGAGCTCCTGTTGCTAATTGTTTTATTATTTTAAACAACGTTAATATTTTTAAAATGCCTATCTAAACGGTTTTTAAACATATTAACGCTGGTAGAGTTCACGACGAACGCGGGAAGATTATTCCATTTATCAATTACTTAAAACGCAAAAAAGTTTTTAGCGATGTTAGTAATGAATCGTCTGCCACGCAACTTAAATCCGTTATTACGAGTATTGCAATTATCGAAAGTGAGCTGTTTGTCAAAATTTACGTTATCGATTTTATTAACGATTTTGAAAACTTCAATAAGCTACCCCCTTAATCTCCTAGTTTCGAGTGAATGCAAGTCTAACTCTTTAATGCTATCTTCGTAAGACTTGTTGCCAATGACGGAATTAGTTTCGTGGCGCGACGCTGAACCCTTTCCAACCTATCAATATCCTCACGCAAATACGGGCACCAAAACTGAACGGCATATTCTAAGTGAGGCCTGACTAGGGACTTGTAAAGGGGTAATATAATATTCTTCGATTTAAATTCGAAATTACGCGCTATGAAGCCTAACATCTTATTAGCATTTGCCCAAGACTCCAGGCACGGGTTCCTAACTTTTAAATCCTTAGATACGCGTACGCCTAAATCTACTTCCTCGTCAACGCTCGCTAACTGTCTATTGTCCATCGTGTACGTGTTATTATTGTTACGAAAACCTATATGCAAAACTTTACGTTAAATTGCACCTGCCACTTATCCGTCCACTCCATAATCCTATTTACATCGTCTTGGAGCCTATTTCTATCGTCCACGTTAAGAACTTTACCGCCTATTTTAGTATCGTCCGCGAATTTTGACACGTTACTGGTCAAACCTACATCTATGTCGTTAATGTAGATTAAGAATAACAATGGGCCTAACACTGAACCCTGTGGGACACCGCTACCTACATCCAACCACCCCGATTCACTACCATTAACAACAACCCTCTGTTTCCTAGCACGAAGCCATTCCTCTAACCAGTTAGCTATCTGATCGCGTATACCGTGCGCTTTAACCTTCGCAATTAATCTCCTATGCGGAACTGTATCGAATGCTTTTTTAAAGTCTAAATAAATAACGTCAGCCGCTCTATACCTATCGTATTTGCGCACTATTTCATTATAAAACTCTTAACAAATTAGTCAAACAAGATTTATGGCGTCGAAACTCATGCTGACTACTATTAATCAAATCGCGACTTTCTAAGTGATCGACGATACGATCCCTAACTACGGATTCCAAAAGTTTACCGACAATTGACGTTGAGCTAATAGGCCTATAATTGCTTGCTACTGTGCGGTCGCCTTTTTTTAAAAATAGGCGTAACGTTAGCTAATTTGAATTCTTCAGGAATAATCCCCGCTTCCGGTGACTTATTAAAATTTTTTGTTAAAGGGACTACGATAATGTCTTTCAAATCTTTCAAATGTCTAGGATAAAGCGTGTCAGGGCCTGGAGCCTTGCTCACTTTTAGCTTATAGATATAATGCGCAAGCTCACCCTCGTAAACAGTTATTTCATCCAAAATAGTCTCGCTACTAAATGGAACGATATCGTCCACGTCGGGGACATTATTTACGTCTTCTACGGTAAAAACTCGCAAAAAAGTTGTTAAGAATACCCGCCATCGCCTGAGCGTCGGAAGCCAAGGCGCCGTTAATATCCACTAGAGGGCCCATGTTATCTTTTATCGGCTTACGATTATTCACGTAGTCAAAAAACTTTTTGGGATTATGTTTACTATCCGCAGCTATAAGTATCTCTAAATTACGCTTAGCATTCCTAACAGATCTTTTAACCTGACGTCTAAGCTCGATATATCTATTAAAGTTAGCTACCGTGCCATTGCGCTTACTAAGTCTATACGCTCTGTTACGCTCGTTTATGAACTCACTTATTTCCCTAGTCCATCACTTGGGCCTACCATGATTTCTAGCGCGGTTAGGCCTACAAGGAATAAATTCCCTTTCGATATTCAAAAAACTTTCTTTAAACGCCTCCCAATGAAAATGTGCGTCATAACCCATAAAAAAATCATCCCAGTCCACTACTCTCATCCTGTCCGCAAAACTAACAAAATTAGCCTACGAAAATCAGGGACTTCTATTACGTTACTATCCTTACTGTTTTCTATCAATAGCTTAAACCTAATAATTTGGTGATCACTACATCCCAAACTCTCACCTACTTCTGAACCTTCGACTATATTTTCGTCGTTCGTCATCACCACGTCTAAGATATTGTCACCGCGCGTTGGTTCGGTAACCATCTGTCGTAAAAAATTATCTTCCATGAACTCAATCAGTCTCAAACCCTCATCATCACCAGTAAAAGTCTCGTAATTAACGTTAGGGCAGTTAAAGTCTCCGACAACTATACTATCCCGATTATTAATAAAGTTACCAAGAAGTGAGTAAAATCTAGTATGAGGGGTTGACAACAAAATTAAAGCTAATACTACGCGCCCTAACTTCAAGCGTATATCGCATTAATTGCTGCCGGAAAATCTATCTTAACCTCGATAGCCCTAAGGGAATTACGAATGTACAACAAAACGCCGCCACCAATCCTATGTAACCTATCATTAGTAAAAAGTTTAAAACTCGCTATATCAAGTTCCTCCACCAAGTCCCGAATCACGGTATTTAACAACGTTTCGGTTATAGCAACTATATCGTAGTTCCCGGAATAAATTATCGCCTTAAATTTGTTCAATTTATTTCTAATACTACGCGCGTTACAATAAAAGACGTTTAAATTATTTTTTATCACGGATCGGCGTTTTAAACTATTTTTCACGTCGGGCCGGCATTTCCCGGATCCACAACGTTTAAAGAAGGCTTCGACCTATACAGCTTTCGCACGTTCTCATCGATTAACCTACCTAGCCTAGCATTCCCTATTTCATTGAAATGCACCCCCATCTCTTATAAAAAGGGTAGGATCACTGAATTCGGACCACAGCTTTACGAAGGGTACATTTTCCTCAGCACAAATCTCTTCTAGTTTAGTATTAAAAAATATTGTTTTTGACGTAATCCTAAGACCCAAACCGTGCCTCGGGGTAATACCTAGAACTGAAGACCTATCTGACCTTACCTTCAGGGACCTAATTAACCCCTATATCTCTCCAAAAGGTCAGGTACTCTCGTATCGGGCCTATACGAGTCATTGCCCCTACCATCGTCACCAACATCGAGTGACGGGAGGCAACATCAATCCTATCTACCTATCTACTTCGTCTCTAATTCTGTCAACCCTGGCCCCTGGTAGACAGACCCTCCTCCTCTTGGTTGGATTCCGTTCAACGAACCCCTTATCCATGACGCACTAAGGAGTCCCCAATTAAAATAGTTTCCTCCTCGTTCACATCCCTATCCAACTGGGCGAAAGGGTTCGAAACCTCGATGGGGGAGAGGGATTCCTATCACCTAACGTACGTGGCCTAGCTCCACCCTTAACTTCTCTAAATCCCTCCCCATCTACTAATCTCGGACCAACCTTAACCCCTTCCTCAACTCTGTCTAGCATTCCCATAAGCTACCTGGAGCACCGACAATTCAGCGCAGGACAATTCAGCGCAAGTCAGTACAGTTAAAAGTTTAGTTAAAAATAATAAAAATGAATCGCAATAAATAAAAAAGAGAAAAATTTGTATATTTATATATATGCTAAATTGGGTCTGTATCGAAGGAGTGACATTTCAAAGGAGTGACATAACAAAGGAGTGACATAAATACCGTAACGAAGGAGTGACATAACGAAGGAGTGACAAATCGGAGCTAAAATTCAAAGGAGTATAATTATTAAAATTTTATTTAAAAAAACAAAATTTGTTAGAATTGTTAAAATTAAGATTTTATTTCAAAAACTAGAAACCTAACCTAACCTAACCTAACCTAACAGTTGCAAGCCTCTCTTCCCTCTGGATTTGTTCTTTCTTCTTCTTTGTTGGTATTTTCGCGCTGAATTGTCTTGCGGCGCTGAATTGTCTTGAGCTGAATTGTCTTTGCGCTGAATTGTCTTGCGCTGAGTTGTCGGCGCTGAATTGTCGGCGCTGAATTGTCCTGCGCTGAATTGTCGGGTCACGAAGCTACCTATACTAGAAACTATGTTCCTCACCTCACCCTTCAAATTACTAACATCTTCAACGTTAGTATAGGTTCGGCCTTCGTCAACTGTAAGCCTATCTCTGTCCTCATCAAGCGTTGCAAGTCTTTCAATAACCCCGCGTACACTACGTTTCATATCAACTGCCTCTTCCCTTAAATCACAGAAGAAACAAACCGATCTCTCGGTAATCGCCATAGGACCGCCGTTGTAATCCTTAAAATCCGTATACCACCGATTAACCCCACACCTAGCACATGACGCTTTCTGCGACGGCATCGCGCAAGTTAAAGTAGTTAACGTTTATAACCGTCACAAGTTTAAGTTAAATTAAGCCGGCACGCTATGAGAACTTCTAAATCGCTAAAAACCACTAATATTCAGTTACTTGACTATAACAATGTGAATATAAACGCAAGTATATAAAATTCAAAACTTTCCAAAAGTAAATTAATCGGCAATATCCAAAAGTAGAAACAATATCAGAGAGCCCAGGGAATGCGTCCGTTCAATAAGGGGTCTGGCTGACGAATGATAGTGACATTTATCTGTATGCAGATGACACTAAAATATTTAGGAGAATTATATGTAAAAAGGATGCAAATAAATTACAGGGGGATATATCTGAAATGAGGTGGTCCGATAAATGGTTACTCAAGTTTCACCAGGACAAGTGTAAGCATATGCAAATAGGAAAAGATAGGATGGACTTCGGAGAAAGGAGGTATAAAATGTTTCTCGAAAAGGACTATATGGACAAGAGTGATAGCAAAAAGGACATAGGACTGATCATAGACAGTAATTTGAGTTTTAAAAAACACATGGCGGAAAAGATCAACAAAGCAAACAGGATAGTTGGACTCATAAGGAGGACATTCGAATACCTGGATAAAGATATGTTTAAGACGCTGTTTGTTTCACTGGTTAGACCTCACTTGGAATACACGAATCAGGTTTGGTGTCCATATCTCAAGAAACATATAGAGTCATTGAAAATGTGCAACGGAGAGCCTCTAAGTTGGTCCCGGGGTTGAGTCACCTGCCATACGGGGAGAGATTAAGGGAGCTAGCATTATCAACACTAGCATACAGACGTGTACGGGGAGACATGATCGAATGCTACAAGATATTATCTGGTAAATATGATGAGGAAGTGACGAATGACTTGTTCCAGATGAGAGACTACTCGAGAACTCAAGGACAACAGTTTAAGATATACAAGGAAAGAGCCTCACGAAATATCAGAAAAAATTCGTCCACGCAGAGAGTTGTTGACTGGAACAGTATAACAGAACATATCGTCAATGCACCAGAGATAATAACGTTCGAGAAACTTCTGGATACACACTCGAGTGCGCAGGACCTATTATATTGTTATACGACCACACGACAAAAATCCAGAGCTAGATCTACAGGCTGAGAAGCCTTTTCTAGAATCATTTCTACGATATTCTACGATAAAAATCGATAACTTTGCAACATTCACCACAAAAAAATCTTGATGTCATGTGGAATTTCAGTTATTTCATGGTTACCTGGACATGTTATTAACTCAAATTTCAAAATCAATTTTGGTTGGCTTAGAAACGTTTATATATGTCTTTATCCATCCATCTATCGTGCTCTGCCTATCATGCAGGTCCAACTCATGTGTTCCGCCAAAGTGTTCTATCCTGAGCTATCCTTTTCATCTCATGGTAGCTCCTGCCTGCATTCAAATCATCAAGCATTGCTTTCCTTTTCTTTCCCCTCAGCCTTCTACCTTCATATCTACCCTCTATCACCTCCTTCAACAATCCTTCTCCTCTCAACAATGTCCGATCCATTTCTTCTGTCTTTCTCTTATCACCTTAATGAGTTTTCTTTCCTCCCTCACCTGTTGCAGTACTTCCTCATTACTTTAGTGTTCTCTCCAGCTTATCTTTAGCATTCTTCTCCAAATCCACATTTCAAAACTTTCCAAGAGTTTCTTTTCAGTTGTTTTCAGTGTCCATTTTTCTGCTCCATACAATACCACACTCCATATCAAGCTTTTTACTAACCTTTTCTTCAGCTTCAAGTTGAGTTTACCTGTAAGTAGTCTTCTCTGTCTCTCAAAAGCTACCTTATCCATACCAATTCTAGATCTTACTTCCTTATTGCAATCTCCATTGTTGGTTAATAAACTTCCCAGATATTTAAACTGCTCAGCTTCTTCTAAGGTCCGATTTCCTATCGTTAGGTCCATTTGTGCTCCTTTCCTTCTTGCAATTTTCATTACCTTTGTCTTGGTCTCATTAATTCTCATTCCGAATTCTTCCGCCATTGTTGTCAAGCTATTGACCATTCTTTGCAGCCCTTCCTCAGTACTTGTTATCTGCAAACCTTACAGATTTGACCAATTTACCTCCCACTCTGATTCCCTCTTCCATATCTGAGAGTGCTTCTATTACCATTGCTTCCACATAGATGTTAAATAACACGGGGGACAGGGAGCATCCTTGCCTGACCCCTCTCCCAACCAATCCATTCTCCGATTCTCCTCCTGCAACTCTAACATTCACAGTCTGGCCAAGATATAGATTTTTTTATCAGCCTACGGTCCCTCCAGTCAACATTAATATTCTTCAATACTTCCATTAGTTTCCTCCATTGGACTCTGTCAAAAGCTTTTTCAAAGTCAATAAAACAAACAAACATTTCTTGATTATGTTCCAGCACTCTCTCCCCCATCAGTCTCATAATACCAATAGCTTTTCTTGTTCCGCATTTTTACCTAAATCCAAACTGATCCTCTCCAATGTACTGCTCAACTCTGTTCGTTAGTCTTCTGGTTCGTATCCTTAGCATTATTTTTGATGCATGGCTGACCAAGTTTATGGTTCAAGATTCTGAACACTTGGTGGCTCTCGGTTTCTTGGGGATAGTAATCATAGAGACTCTCAAAGTCAGCAGGCCAGTCTCCACTTTCATACATGTTTCTGCACAATACATTCACCTCTTCTCTAGCATCACCTTCAAGACTCTTCATAAGTTCTGCTGGTACATCATCTGGTCCTGGGGCCTTGCCATTTCTTAGGTCTTTTACAGCCATCTCTACTTCTCTTTCAAATATGTCGGGTCCCATACAATCTACTTCCACCTCATCTGCTTCCTCCATTTCGATGTTATTAGGTTTGTTCTCTTTATCATAGAGTTCTTCAATATATTCAATCCATCTCTTCCTTATCTCTTCTGGTCTTTTCAGTTTTTCTCCATTTCTCCCACTCCCAAGCTACTTCTTTCCCATCTATTTAGTATGTCCTTAACTTTTTGGTATATTAAATCAGTTCTTCCTTTCCTTTGTAATTCCTCCCATTCCCTGCACTACTCTCCAAGCCACATCTCTCTTGCTTTATCAATTTATCTTCTCAATTCGTTATTCAACTGTCTGTATCGTTGTCTCCCTCCTTCTATATTTATACTCTTCCATTTTCTTCTTCCTTCCATTTTGTCAAGCATCTCTGTAGTGACCCAGGGTTTCCTTGCTTCTCTTTTCACATAACCGATATTTTCCTGTGCACTCTCCTTTATTGTATCCCTCAGTCTACACTCTACACCATCTTTTTTCATTTGTCATATGAATGTGGCCGTCATTTCTTTGCCTCCTTATCTCTTCATTCACCTTTTTAGCAAAAACTATCCTTTGCTCTCCCTTCAGTTTTTCAGTATCCCATTTCTTCCCTACTTTATTCTTTTTCAGAGTCTTCAGCCTCACCATATTTTCCATTACCACTAAGTTATGATCGGAGTCAGCATCTGCTCCAGGATAAGCTTTCGAGTTCTTCACTGCATTCCTATATCTCTGTCTTACCAAAATCCTTCTTTTGTGATTTTGGAACCAAGTATTAGTCACCATGAGTTCTTGCCTTCTGCAAAATTCTACTAGCTTTTCTCCTCTTTCATTTCTTCTACCTAATCCGAATGGTCCAACCTCCCTTCCGTCTTTCCCCTCTTCAATCACACTATTCCAGTTCCCCCATGATTATTACGTTAGCATTTCTTCCATGGGCTTCAATTATTTCCTCTATTCTATCATACATTTCTTCTACCTCTTCTTCCGGATGGGCGCTTGTTGACATATACACTTGCACGACAAATGTATCTACTTTTTCGCCTTTCATTCTTATCCACATGGTTCTATCTGACACACACTCTAACTCCTCTACGGTGTTTCTTATCCTTCCTCTAAGTAAAAGAGCAACTTCTCTCTCAGCCCTGTCGCCACCAGAATAAATCACTCTCACGTCTCCACTAATAAAATCTCCTCCTCGCCATCTGACTTCCGACAACACCATGACATCTGTGCTCAGCCTACTCATCTCTTGTTTGATGTTCTCTAACTTTTCTGGTCTGTTCATTGTTCTTACATTCCACGTCCCAGTCTTTACTCCTTTGTTGGTGTTGCAGGGAATTCGCTTGATGACGACCTGGGAAGCCCTACTGCTTCCCCTGCCGAGCGCGACATTGCCTCTCCTTTGACTGGCAACTCCGTTTACGCTGTTATTCCTATTTCTCTCTGTGGATATTTTCATGAGTTTAACAAGGGCATATTAGTGAAGTGGTTGCCCAATGCCTTCTTCACCGCAAGATAAATGAATTTAGTAACACTTATCAAGGTTTGTGAACTTCCTCAGAACAGACTTTTATTCTTCACATATTCTTCTTCTTGTACAATTCTTGTACAATGTCAGGGTATTTCGTTGGGATTGTAAAATTAGGGACTTATGTCAAAAGTTTACTATATTTTATATCATTAATAAGTGAAAAATATAAGTTAGGATATAAATTCCAAGTAGACCTCGAGTAAATCGCAGTAATTTTAACCTCTGCAACTTTCATTGAATTAGCAAGGTTTACCTTAGAAAATCTTGCTTGAAATAAAGTTCTGGTGGTAGAAAATGGAACAGAGTTTTTGTTGTTTTTCTGTTTCTGCGTGTGCAACTAGGTCAGAATGGTGCGCTCTAATTTCCGTTTTGCACGTGTTTGTGCTGGAATATATGTCTTTACACGTACGATTAATTTGTGCAATTTAATTCTTTGCCCATAAATTGGAAATAAAATATAACTGAAGCCTTCCAAGATGCAATTCATTCTGATTCCAAATCAATCATCAATTTTGAGCTCACACACACACACACACACACATATATATATATATATATATATATATATATATATATATGAAAATTATTTCACGAAAGTAACGCGTGAAAAATATTTATGATGAGTAAAACCACGAAGGAAAGGAAACACAGAATGGTACTCAAGCGCTTTCGTCTAATGACATCCTCAGGAACACTGAAGTACATAAAGAGTCAAAGCTTATATATAGGTTACAGAAAAAAAAATATATATATATATATATAAAATATATATATATATATATATATATATATATACAATAAACGGAGAAATAAAATTAAAATTAAAAATTAAAGGATTGTGGGAGGAGCATACAAATTTGTAAGGAAAAACTATCAATTTTTAGCACAAGATCAAATGAATTGTTTCCAACCAATGTTAAAAAAAAAAAAAAAAAAAAATTAGCACAAGATCAAATTAATTGTTAAAAAAAAAAAAAATTTATATTGGAAATCTGCCCGGGTTTTAGCACTCTTCCCTTCTCGTATATAGAAATAAATTGAAAATAAAAGCTATTAAAGTAGCATACAAGTTTACCAAAGATTTAGCGTTCTACCCTTCTTATCTAAATCTGTTCTGAAAAAAAGTTGAAAAAGAACTTTGCTTATGTTGAAGTTATTTGTAAGTTGGATAATGGCAGACTCAAGAATATTTCTATTAACAATGTTGCTAGAGTGAAATAAAACTGAAGCATTATTCCAATCAATACAGTGGGATAACTCTGACAAATGTACAAAAAAGGGCATATATATATATATATATATTTTTTTTTTTCTTAATAGGTGTAGCTTTAATAGATCGTCTGCTTTTTTTGGTTATTCATAATTTGTTTTTTAAAGTCAGTAATTATTTTCATATGTTTCTATTGCGATCTGATAAAGAATTGAATAGTTTCACAGCGCTTTATCGGATAGAATTTTGTGCATCTTATGTAATTTTGTTCGAATAAAAGTTAAATGTGGATAAAGTTGATTTCTTTTCATTAATACCTAAATGTTTTCAATGTTATTTGTAAATCGGTTGCAATATTATTTTCCGTTCCGGTTAAAGTGTTATTTATCCATGTAATTAACTGGTTTTATAAAGCATCTAACGAACCGATTTGCGAGTAATGAAGAAAATACATTTTTACTTTTTACCCCCGCCCCCCCCGGCTGCTGGTGTCCAGTATTTTTGTGGAGGACATCTGGCAACCCTATATATATATATAATATATATTGTGTGTGTGCCTTCCCCTTTAAGAAATGCTGTGTATGTCCCTGGCCATGAATATTGGGCCTTATTGGCCTAACTGGTACCCAGCTACACAGACGTAACATAGGCCTACATTAGGTTTTGAATTATTCACTTGGCCTAAGCTAAACCAGAAAAATTAATTAGGTTAATTAGAAATTGCAAATGGCTAATATAGGCATAATCCAAATTACTGTAGCTCTAAGTTAGGCCTACGCTAGATTCAACACAGTTGATAAGAAAAAGAGTTAAAACACCATAGAATTGGGTAAAATTCAGTCCATAATTATTAACCTCACCAGCCTAGCCGAGCCTAAACTAACCAAAGTTAACCTAGCGTCCTAGCCTAAGTTATAAGTAATCTAATCAAATAATGTATTACTATGCTAGGATTATGTATATGTGTATATATAATCTTTGCCTTTGCATAAATGGTCCTATGTGTAGGGTGTTCTCTACAGTTTTTAGTTGTAACCTATTCCTAATTTTGTTTTTCACAATATTCATTCATTTCGCTATAATACCGAATAACAACACAGAGCTGCTTTTCTGTTGTGACATCTTAGTTTCGTCAATTAACAAAGTACGATTTTTCACCAATGTCCGCGCATAGGTCTTCCAGTATTGACGGCCCGAGTACATTGTTAATTATTGCAGTACATTTAGTTCTGAGTATGTGTGTCTTTTGATGACAGTTCTTTGATCACTTCTCCCAAATGATCGACTGTTCTGATGCTTGAATGGTAAGCAATTTGCGCAGCAATTTTAACCTCTGCAACTTTCACTGAATTATAGGGTGGATCGATTTTACATTTTTTCGATTTCCATATTCTAATAGAGACAAAAACTTGCGCATGCATGAGAAAATAGCCTCTGCAAAATCTTAGCTTAATAGGTAATCATCTTCTGCCCCCGGCAGAGCGATGAAAATCATATTTTAGTAGTCAAAAACGTATTTTTAAACCCTAGCCTAGAGTCATAAAATTTTCCCCGCGACTCCATACACCAACTAGCCCAATTCCGCGGGAAAACCGTGACCTTGGCAGTTCTGCTCCGTGTGGATTCCAAAATTTCTCTCACTTGATTTGGCAAGAAATTAAACCTTTATTTATGATACATGTCAAACAACTAATTATAGCCTAAATAGGCCTACGATATTAATTAAACAAATTATCAAATTCTTTTCATAAGACACTGCGCACACCAAAAGCGACTTCGTGGCAGAGATGCCAAATTTGGTAAGTAGCAAATATGCCTAATTTTAAACACGTCGCGCTACTTAAATTGCGACTTGCGATGTTTTGCTCTGCTTTGGAACTTTGCAGAGCACAAGGGTCGAGGGCGGATCTAGAGAGGGGGGGAGGGTCGGCGACGTCTGGACCCCCCTCAATTTCTTGCAAGTGCCCTATCTGAATGATGTGTATGCCTCTGAAAACAAATTTTGTTTTTGTAAATAAATCATGGTTATTTTATTTTATTCAAATTCTATTTTGAGTCTTTATCCGTATACATTGTACTTCCAAATTTGTAATTGTAATGGTTTTCATAGTGCCCTTAGTACTGTTGCAGCCATTTCACTATTTTTAACTTTATCTTATTCTGATAGTTCTTTTAAATGGCAAGACATTTATAATTGTTTGAAAAATTTTCTGTAATAACTGTTGTACCCAAATAAGATTTTTATTTTGTATCATATTTGAATGAGACTGATCTAATAAAACAATATAATTTATTTTACACTCACTCATTGGTGGTCTGTTTTAAAAGAAAATTTTAGTACTGTGCCCTTTTTATTTTAGGAGTAAATTGTATAATGTTTTTGCAACCTACTGTATATTCAAATAAAGATGATAATCTTTGCCACAAAGTGGCACAAAACTCCTTTTCACTATTTTCTACAGGTAACACTGGTCGACAAAATCGAACTTTTTTCTCTCATCAAAAATGTATACACGTTTCTAGACTAGCTTTGTACGCTTATTCCAAATCTGTTTTCGGTTTTCCTCTAGCACATCTAGTTATCGAAATATGACTGGTGTTAATTTCAGCAATTTATTGTAAAAGTACAACTTTATTCATAAAAAGAAATGTACACCAACCTAAAAACGTTGCGGGTACGATTTTCGTTTGTAAACCTTGTCCGCATCGTCGCTGCATCTAGCAGTAGTCTGCCAGTATACTTTCGTTCCAGAAACCTTGGTAGCGATTTTCCATTGACTGGGTATTTTGATGGAAGCGTTCCCCCTGTTCGTCACTCACCGCGCCAAGGTTTTTGGGAAAGAAATCTACATGCGAATGTAAAAAATGTATTTTCAAGGACATGCGACACCCCATTCTCGATATGCATCGAGCAGTTTCTGAACTCCATCTTTGGATGTGGGAGACTTGTGGTTACCCAAGAAGTTTCCGCAAATCCATTTGAAAGCCTGTCATGCTTTTAGTTCTAAGGCACTGAGGCTTTCTTCAAAGCCTTCATCTTGCAGAACCTCCCTGATTTGGGGCCTCACAAAGATTCCCTCCTTCAATTTCGCTGCACTGATGTTTGAAAATTTCTCAACAAGGTACCGAAACCCTCTCGAATTCGCCTTACCCATCGCTTTCACAAAATTTTTTATTAAGCCGAGCTTAATGTTGAGAGGTGGCAGGAAAATCTTCTTTGGATCAACTAAAGGAACACACTGGACACTGCCCATTCCTGGCTCGTATGTGCTTCTTTGATGCCAGTCACGTCTGATATAATGATCCGCGGTAGCACGGCTGTCCCACAGGCGTAGGAAACAACAGTATTTCGTGAACCCTCCCTGCATGCCCATTAATATACCAATGACTTTGAGATCACCACAGATATTCTATTGACGAGTGCTGTATTAGATTGCTTAGAGTAGTATAATCATGTTATCGTACGTCTCCTTTAGATGAGAACGGAGTGAGCGATCGAGGTGGACGGCTTTAAATTCCCGTTATGCAGGAGAACCGTTTTCAAGGCGCCACTCAGATGGTGTGTGTACTTGTGACAAGTTCTCGAAAAGTCCAGTGATATCATGGCAATAGCAGAGCGGACCGTCTACTGTAAAGAATGTCGCCAAATCATGGTTTCGTTTTCGATAGTGATACACTCGGACGTTCTTCTCAAGTAAGTGTTTCTGCTTGAGTCTCGAGGAGAGAAGTTCTGATTTCTCTTTGGAGAGGGCTAGGTCTCTAATGAGGTCATTCAACTGGTTTTGGGTAAACCTCTCCGGCTCCGATTGCTCTTCGTCAGGTGTGTAGTCAAGATCGGCCGAAGGTCCCGCATCTCCGCCAATCACACATTCGTCGGATTCCGTTTCGTCTTCTAAAGAATCGAGTCCATGCTGTGGAGGTACCGGAATCGGCATCGTGTCATCGTGAGGGATCGGTCTGATCGCGGAGTCTACGTTCGGATAAACGATGTTATGCTTGTTCTTCACGGAGAATCCAGTTATGTTAACATCGCAAAAATAACAATCGCCATGATGGTCTCTCGGCTCCCTCCATATCATGGGTATAGCGAACGGCATCGACTTTTTCCTTTGGTTCAACCAGTCACGTAATCCATTCGAACAAGCGGTACAGATAACATGTGGCGCCCACGCCTTATCTTGGTCGCCTAGTGGACAGCCGAAGTATAACCGGTAAGTTTTCCGAAGATCTATTGTGATTGTACGCCGTTGTGATTTAGTCGCGAACGAGCCGCACACGTAACAGAAATTGTCGGGGTGATTTTTACACTTTCGAGGCATGATGATTGATGAGTGGGTTGATGCAAATCATCTAAAAAAATAAAATGTGTAAGTGGGCGACACAAAACAAAACACAACACAACACACAACTAGACATGTGACTGGTACGCCAAAGAATAAAAGGGTGTACATGTGCAACGTTTGCAAATTTGTGGCCAGCAAATGCTCTCACTTAAAATACACAAGACAACCTGCAGAAAGCCTAAGTTGAAACGACAAAATGCCATACATGAGGGTACAGAAACGGTAAAGCAAAAACCTACACCTAAGCTGCAACGACAAAATACTCCGCTACATGTATAAAGGGCGCATATTATATATTATATACTATATCTAGTTATATGCATATTATATATATGTAGTTATAGTAGGCCTAGTATTAACCGGTTTGATGTGAGTAGTATGCCCGCAAAAAGGGAGAGTGCAATGCAATTGCAAATGTTGCAAGAGTGCCACCCAACCCCCTTGGTTGCAGCCCACCCCCTTTGTTGCAAGGCACAACCAAAATGGGGTTGCAAGAGCAACAAGGGGTTATGCAACTTGGAGGCGGAGTTATCCCCCAAGCTGCAATGAACCCCGCTGGGGGGTATGTAACTTGGAGGCGGAGTTATCCCCCAAGCTGCAATGAACCCCACAAAGGGGAAGACCTAACCTAAGAGAGGTGTTCACTTGGCAGGAGCCAAGCGCATATGAAGACTTCAGCCGAGCTGCCGCTGTCTTATAGGGCCCCAAATCAGCCAGTTGGATTAATCAGCCAGTGCCTCCGGGCATCATCAGCTAGTTGGCACAGTGTACACACCCATGTATACTGTTTATGTGCGTCGCGCGTTAAACTCTAAAGTGGAGGCAGGTTCGAGACCCCGCGCGGTGATAGCCAGGGTGACCTAATGATCGGTGTTAAACTCTAAGGCGGAGTGTAAGCTTCACCAGAATGAACAATTCGTACGGAAAGCAAAGTCAAGCCTATATATGCAAATTTCCAGAAAAAAATTCATCTAAAAATTCGTGTAATCACTTCCCCGTTTAAAAGTGGGTCTAAGATGGAATGTAATGGTTCGAACAATTCGTACGGAGAGCAAATGCGAGCCTATATGTGTAAATTTCCGAAAAAAAGTTCATCTAAAAATTCTTGTAAACGTCAAACTACATGAATTCTCACTCTCCGCCTTACTTAAGTCCAATATTACAGTCTTTTTCATCTGTAATTTGCTGATATATATATATATATATATCTATATATATTTTTTTATTACCTAAAAATGCGTTACCATACACTCATTCCTTTCCTCCGAACAAGCTAGCACCGCATTTGAGAGGATCCAGCACCATTGAACGTTTGAGCGCTTTAATACTTTAAAATACCGGTATAAAAAGCGCAAAGAAAAATGGTAAATAAGGAATGATTGTTATGCTATGATGGGTCAGGCAAAATGAAGGGACCCACCTTTCTTAACAGATTTTAAAGTTTTGGATACTAAGCTTGGATTATACTTACAGAAAATTGTTATAGATTTTGTTCCAAGATAAATCCTGGTTTTATTAGCAAATCTCTGATTTCCAAGATTCGAGATAAGATACGCATTTAAATTATACCTCACATTCCAACCTCAACTCTCTCTCTCTCTCTCAATTAAGCCCATGCTGACCAAAGCTTGTCTTATCTTTCCACAACAAAAATGTAATTACATGTCATAAACGATCTTCTAATCTGAACTTTTATATTATATATATATATATATCTATGTTCACGTTTAAAAATAAAATCTGAAACATCTGTTGTTTTATTTCTTTATTGGCGCTTCTCTGTTTTTATCTATTCTAGCTGCCCAAATATCATTCACCTTCAAAGCATCATAAACCATTAGGCTGCATTTTTCTCAATCATACGCGAAATGTAGTTCTTAGAAACACACAACCTCAGTTCTCTCTCTCTCTCTCTCTCTCTCTCTCTCTCTCTCTCTCTCTCTCTCTCTCTCGAATACAAGATCAAAATAACAATGCGTTTCACGTCTCTCCACGAATGGTGACATCTGGCAAATGCCGTAAATACTTTACAACTATGCCGTCAATTCATGGGCGATTAGGTTTAAATCACCTTCCAATCTCCCGCGAAATATTTTGAGATCGATGTAAACATCTTGTGAAAATAACATTTATCATTACTATAGCGCTTACTAATTAGCACACACACACACACACACAATATATATATATATATATATATATATATATATATATATATATATAGGGTGTTTGAAAACTTTCTGTACAAATTGTAATGGGGATAGGCAACACCAAGACAAACCCTTTTCGTCTATAAGTGTATGTCCGCTGACGTCACCATTCGGCGCGAGGCGCGAGAGGGCGCCGCTGCAATTGGCTAAAAGGTGAAGTGGGCTAGACTCGCGCTTGCCGCGGGCATTCTTAAATCGGACGTAGTACGCGTAACATGGAGCGCTTCACGACTGCTGAGATGGCTGACATGGCTGACATGCATATGGTGTATGGGGCTGTAGGCCTGTTCAAAAATCAATTTTTTCTTATTTTCTTATAGGTTTCTGTACATTTTCCCATGCTTTTTGACCTGAAAAAGCCGAAAATCACAACTATTTTGACCTAGGATGTTGGGAAGCATTGCCGTATGGAGCTTTAAATTTTCTGCCTTGAAATCGGCCAAAGCGCCAATTCCGGGGTCCCTTGAATTATGTTTTGCACTTTAACTTTTGATCTAAACAAGATAGAGCAACAAATTAGGTATCAAATGAAAGAGCATAAAATAATAAATAATAATAATAATAATAATAATAATAATAATAAATAAATAATAATATAATAATAATAAATAATAATAATAATAATTATCTATCATTTTTCAGGAAACAACAGAAACTCAATCAGAATCTAGAAAACCATCTACAAGTTACAACTTCACAATGGCATTAAGCAAGGAGCTGAGGGAGCTCCGTGGGCGCACAGTTGATATCTCAGAACCTCCACGTACTGTCCACAGGCAGGTGTCAACTGGGCCATCTACCAGATCTCTCACTGAAACTTTCCTGGTTGGATACCCTTCAGCTTTTATCAGTGGTTCCCAGCTTCCCACCAACAGACAGGCGTTCCAGTATTTCCTTAATCTTCAGAATTTACCGGAAAATGCAGGGAGGCCCATGGTTCAAGACCTTGCATATGAAACAGTTGAATCTATCATCCCATTCTGGCAGATGGCTAGGATCAAGACAATGACCAAGTACAACGCAATGAAGCTCTTCATGAAACTACATGAGAAACATCGTGCTCTGGTGAAAAGCAAAGGAAGAGCAAGTAACCCTGGAGGAAAAAGAGGAGCATTTGTGCTGGAATTAGACAGCCTGTTCGATATAGGAGCTCCAGATGCAATCCAGGAAATACAGAACAACAGACTGTTATCCAGAGAGAAGAAAGATGAGGATATCAGGTTCTACGAAGACCAAAAGACTGAGAGGAAAGGTCATATGTCTGGTCATGACAAGATTTTTGAGACAAGATCCCTGCAGCAAGCAGCGAGGAATGAAAGACTGCAGCATAGACAAGAACAAGGTAAAACTAATTACTTTGAACGTTACAAAAAGTTTTAAGTTTTACTCCATTGCGATATTTAGCATGTACTTAACAATTACTGTCTTAACATGTTGTACTATTTTACAGCTGCAGCAGAACAAGAGGCAGTTGTTCATGTGGATGACATTACCTGGGGTGACTCAACTGACAACGACGCTAACACAGAGGACATGGATTACCATCAGCCTCGTCCTGGATGTTCTCACCATCAAGACACTGTGACTAGTGTGACTTTGACGTTTCCAAGGAAGGTCATGGAATGTGATGTCATCTGCAATACAGCTGATCGTCTTGGTTTATCAGACAATCAAGTTACTGCCATGGTTTCTGCCACCTTGAAAGCTGGAGGGGCTGATCTGGATAACTTCGTCATCTCAACCTCAACAACACGTCGCAACAGAATGCTGTCCAGGTATAATATCAGCCAGAGTCACATGTCCAAGTTTTGTGAAAACCCCCACAGTACGCTGCCTTACACTGGGATGGAAAGTTGCTCAAAGATGTCTTGGGCAGTGAACCTGGAAGTACCTCAGAGACTTTAGCTGTGCTAGTGTCTGGTCCACCTTCACACTGAAGGAAAGTTATTGGGAGTACCTGTCATCGACAATTCTTCTGGCACAGCTCAGGCTGAGGCTTCAATGGATTTACTGGAGACATGGGAACTTACGGATAATGTTACTGCCCTTGTTTTTGACACTACATCCAGTAACAGTGGAGTTCACAGAGGAGCTGCCAAACTGCTAGAGAAAATGCTGAACAAAAAGGTGTTTTATCTGGCCTGTCGACATCACATCCTGGAAATCCTAGTAGGAGCAGTTTGGGAGAAGCTGTTTGGGAAGGTGAAGGGGCCAGATAATCCCTGGTTTGAGCATCTGAAGGATGTTTGGACGGACTTGTCCAAGGAAAACCCAAAGATGCTGGCTATCAACAGCAAATGGCTGAAGGAAAAGAAGAAGAACAGTGAAGAAATACTCCAAGACATTCTAACAGCAGAAAGGCTTCCAAGAGCCGACTACAGGGAAATGGCTGAACTGACAGTCATTGTTCTTGGAGGAACGCCTCCTCGAGGTATTCACTGGAGTCGACCAGGCGCCATTCATCAGGCCAGATGGATGGCCAGAAACCTGTACTCCATGAAAATGCTGATGTTTGCAGATCAACTTGAGTACGACGAAGACACTGTATCAAAGCTGGAAAGACTCAACACCTTCCTTGCGCTGTTCTACACTCCTGTATGGATGATGTCAATGTCTGCTGCAGATGCTCCCGTGAATGATCTAAGTCTAATCCAGGACATGTTGAAGTACAAGAAAACTGACCCAGAGCTTGCTGATGCAGTACTTAATAAGATGGAAAACCACAAATGGTACCTGACGCAGGAAGTCGTGCCATTTGCCCTGTTCAGCAGTAGATTGAGTGACACATTGAAGCACGACATTGCTGCCCAGTTACATGCCACTGAGAAGCCAGACAGCTTCAGAACAGGAAAGCCTCTATTCCAGAGAGTCACAGCTAAGACCACCCTGGTTGATCTCATTGGCCCAGAATCACATTTCCTGCTGGACACACTGAACATTGGATCCGAGTGGCTTCTGGAACCTGTCACGTCTTGGCCACAGAATGAGGACTACAGAAAAGCGTTGGACTATGTTAAGAATCTGAAAGCGGTGAATGACATTGCTGAACGTGGTGTCAAGATGATGAGCGACTTTGCAAATGTCATAACAACAGATGCCAAGCAAAGGGACTATCTCCTTCAAGCTGTGGAGTTCAACAGACGCCGCTTTGACAGCTTCAAGAAACAAACTCTCAACAACTGACTGTGTAAATGTCATTATGAAATTAATCATCATGTAATGCTTTCACTTCTTGATCGATTAGACTTGTGACAAAATGTTAATCTCAAATTTGTGTCATGAATAAGGCGCCTTGTCTGCCTTGAGTGTGAGAAAACGAATTTTGTGATATTTCTGAAATCTTTGTATGTACCAATGTGCCATTTCTTGTTCCAAGACTATCATAATTGTATAAGTTAGAAAGAGGATTAAAAACACTTTAATTTGGTGCCTATTTTGTTGCTCTATCTTGTTTAGATAAAAAGTTATAGTGCAAAACATGATTCAAGGGACCCCGGAACTGGTGCTTTTGGCCGATTTCAAGGCAGAAAACTTAAAGCTCCATGCGGCAATGCTTCCCAACAACCTAGGTCAAAATGGTTGTGATTTTCGGCCTTTTCAGGTCAAAAAGCATGGGAAAAAGTACAGAAACCTATGAAAATAAGAAAAAGTTGATTTTTGAACAGGGCTAATGGGGCTGCCAATGGAAACGGAAGAGCTGCTGTGAGGTTGTACCGACAGCGCTTCCCAAACAGACGTGTGCCAAACCACCAAACGTTTGCGCATTTGCATCGGCGACTGCGAGAAACTGGAACATTCCATGCAAACATGCATGACACTGGTCGGGAGAGAAACGTGCGCACTCCTGACATGGAAGAAGAAATCCTACGGCGATTTGAGGACAATCCAAGCGCAAGCACGCGAGGTGTTGCACGTATCCTCGGTGTGAACCACGACCTGGTCTGGAGAGTGTTGCACGAGCAGCAGTTACATCCGTTTCATCGTCAGAGAGTCCAGGCATTACAACCTCGGGATTACCCTCTTCGTGTGGAATTCGCACGCTGGTTTCTGCAGCAGACAGCGGTGCAGCCTAATTTTCCGGCTTATGTGCTGTTCTCAGATGAGGCCTGTTTCACACATGAGGGTGTGTTTAACATGCACAATTCTCACGTGTGGGCACACGCAAATCCACATGCCACACGGGTGCATGCTCATCAAGAACGGTTCGCCGTCAATGTTTGGGCGGGTATCGTCCATGGCAAGTTGATTGGGCCGTACCTGTTGCCTGCCCGACTCGACGGGCGGGTTTATCGGATATTTCTTGAAGAAACGTTGCCGGAACTGCTGGAAGATGTTCCCGTGGTTATTCGTAGACGAATGTGGTTTCAACACGTCCGATTTAAGAATGCCCGCGGCAAGCGCGAGTCTAGCCCACTTCACCTTTTAGCCAATTGCAGCGGCGCCCTCTCGCGCCGAATGGTGACGTCAGCGGACATACACTTATAGACGAAAAGGGTTTGTCTTGTTGTTGCCTATCCCCCATTACAATTTGTACAGAAAGTTTTCAAACACCCGGTGTATATATATATATATATATATATATATATATGCACTCGCGGATTTTGTATGAAACTGTCGCCCCACCAGGAATCGAACCCCAGACCTCCTGAGTAGAAGTCGCGGGCGTTCCATCACACTATGACGAGATGAAAGTTTACGCAATCTGTTATGTATTTAAATGGCCTAGGAAGCGCTTAGTACTCTCGCAACCAGAAATGTTTTACGATGTTAATCCTCTCGCACTCGAGGTAATGGCAACATTTATTTCAACTCTCTCTGGCAGAAAACTTTGTTTCCCATAGATTATTATTGTTAAAGAAAAAAAGAACCGTAAGAGCTTTATAAAAAATTGTAACAACAACACTTCTTTTCGTTGTAATGGACATCCACTCTCTGTTCCTGGAGGTTTGGTTAAATTTTATATAAATAGCAAAAGCCCTAGCTTCAGTTTAATTAACATCACACACACACACACACACACACACATATATATATATAATATATTATATATATTATATATATATATATATATATATATATATATATATATATATATATATATATAATTGAGGGGTCGTGCGTCTTAAGGTACGTACCTAAGCGCCACCACAGGCGAAAACGTGTTTTTGATGGACATCACTATTTTCACCCTTCCTCTATCATGTGGTTTGGGTTATAATGACCTTACGACAATAGAAGTATGGATGGAAACCTTATGAAGCGAACTACTTTTTTCACCTCTATCGCCAGCCAAAAGTTCACCCAAAGTTCGTTATAATAAGAAAAAAAAAATACATATAAAATATAAAATATGAAAATCCATTCTAAAATATATATATATATATTCCAAATGGGGTATAACTAAGTGTTTGATGGATTGAGACAAATTCATCAGTGAAATCTAAAAAATTAAATTACATAAAACCGAGAATGATGGAAAATTAAGGAATGAAGAAGGAAGGTCATGGATAAAATGAAGAGAAAAATGTGAAAAGGCAAATAATGAGAGTTAAAAAACTTACAAAAGGAAGTCAGTCTCTTCAACAAACGAAAAACCTGCACTACGGCGGGTATGAAGCTTTTGATGATAACTCTCGACCTTTATTCTGACTCTCTTCTTCTCTTTTTATCTGGGGGAGGGGTGTTTTGCGATATTCACCCTTGGCCCCTTCTTCGTGCATAAAAAAATAATCTAATTTTAATGTTAATCATTTTAATATGATTTCACTGGTAAAAATTACAATTATCTGTAAAATCTGGAAACACTACAGAAATTAGTACAGAAAGTCGCAACTATATAAGCAGAAACATTTCCCTCCATCATTTCCCCCTCCACCGTTTAAAAGGAAGAGTAATTTACACGTCGTCTACCATCACTTGGTCACGAACCCAGGTGGAGGAGCGACTCAACCAAACCATGCCTAGTGGTGGAGCGCCAGCTTGATCTTCATGTGAGGAGAGACTAACAAGTACTATTTGTTCTTCATCACGTATTTTAAATATATATATATATAATATATATATATATATATATACACAATTATATTAAACTTCGTTCTGAAAATTGGAATGTAAAGCTCTCGTCATGCGTGAATTAACAAGTTAATGTTAATGTGTATGTATATACGCTTGTTAAAGCTTTATTCATTGAAAAAAATTTGTTTACACGCGTCTTACAATCAGGGAAACTCTCAGTTTGGCGGAAAGTGATAGGAAACATCGAATTAAAATGTGAATAATAAACTTGGGTCTTTTCTGCGATTGAGTTGTATTTCTATCGCCGTCGTTAATTGCGTTGGGTTCCCTCACACAATTTTTTTTTAAATTATTTTACGTGAGCGCAGAAGCCGATATATATAATATATATATATATATATATAATATATATATATATATATATATATATACAGGGTCCGCAAAAAAAAAGGAGCATGACGAAAATTGCTCTCACGCCCGCATTTTTTGCCGGACCCTTAAATGTTATATATCTAGCTAAAGATAAAAGAGCCCAGAGTTGTATAAAACAAATTTCATCAAAATCGGTCATAAAATAAAGATTTTATGGCCACAAACGTGCAATGACTAAAAAAAGTGAATTTCCGCGTAAAAATTTAATGTTTTTCCCATTACAAATTATTTTTTTCAGATGCCTAAATAATTTTAATCAATAAAATGATAATATGCCCTTTTCTAAAGAAGATAAAATATTAATAAAACATTATAGACTTGATAAAAATTATGGCGCAATAAAATTATCACAAGAGTTTCCGAATAAACCATGGTCGAAAGGAGGTTTGGACAAGCTGTTAAGAAAAATCGACGAAACTGAAAGTACTGAAAGGAAACAAGGAAGCGGGAGGCCAAGATCAGTTCGAACCGAAGAAAACATCAGAGATGTGGAACTAAGAATTTGTAGTCAAGAAGGCAGACCAGGGACTCACGTGACACCGTCCAGAATTGCTAATGAGTTGAGCATATCCGAAAGTAGCGTCAGAAACATTATTAAAAACGACCTTGAACTAAAACCTTATAAACGGATACACGGGCAGAAATAAACTGAAATTAACGAACAGAAAAGAGTTGGTTGTTCTGAACGCATGTTAAGAAATATCACTCCCGAAAAAGTAGACCTCGGCTTTTTTACTGACGAAAAGAATTTTACGGTAGAACCACCGCGAAATTCCCAAAATGACAGAGTGTATTCAAGAGTTAATCGTAAAAATGAAATACCAGATGATAGACTTTATGCTACCCGTAATCATTTTTCTGCCAGCGTAATGGTATGGGTCGGTGTGTCTAAACTAGGCAAGACATCTGTTTTTTTCGTAGAGCCAAACATCAAAGTAGACGCCCGCTATTACACTGAAACTTTGTTGGAACAAATGCTGCCCGAAATGAGACGATTGGCGAATAATGGTTACTTCTTATTCCAACAGGATGGCGCTCGGGCGCATACCGCTAAGTCAACTATTGAATTTTTAGAAAATAATGTTCCTGAATTGCTTTACCCAAAAGATTGGCCCCCTAATAGTCCAGATTTGAATCCCGTAGACTACGGAATATGGGAAATGTTGGCTGAGAAAGTGTACAAGCATAAGATCCGAAATGTCGAACATTTGAAAGAAGTTATCGTACAAAAATGGGAAGAAATTACCCAAGATCAAGTAGATAAAGCTATAGATCAATTTAGGTCCCGATTACGAAGGGTTGTAGAGGTTTCTGGCAAACATATCGAACAATTTTTTTAGTCTTATAATTTCGTTTTCTTTGGAAATTGTAAAATTATATGACATGTAGTAAAACTTTTATATTTTCTTTAATATTTGACGTATTGACATGAAATTTGGTACTAACTTAGTTTATTTGTTGCTTATTTGCCTAAAATAAGTTATTTGTCATTATGTGTAAAAATAAATGTACAGTAAACATTTTCGTCATGCTCCTTTTTTTTTTGCGGACCCTGTATATATATATTTTCTCGATACCATAATCCGATACGACCGCCCAGATTTCCAGTTTTAATCTCCAATGTCACTAAATCCTTCATAAAAATGAGAGCAAATTCATTAACACAGAAGCCTCCAGTGTTTCAAAAGATCATGTTCGTAATTGCGTGCAACTAAGAGCCCTATCATGCGCTGATTAATACAGGAAATGCCCGTCGGAATGAATAAAAATGTTTCAGTGGTTCGTCTCGGACAAGAATTTGAAGTACGTTAATTTGTGACATTTTTAAGCTTGTTATTTCTAAATTAATCGTTCTGCGATGTATTAAGCATTTACGCAAATAGTTCCATAAATATTGATGAAACAATATTGATTATTTTCCAAACAGAACTTTTCTCTCTCTCTCTCTCTCTCTCTCTCTCTCTCTCTCTCTCTCTCTCTCGGGACATAATATAACCTAACCTAGCGTTGCCTAACCTAGCCTAACTTATTGTTTAAGATTCAAATTGAATATCAAACGCTATTATAACCTCCCCGTCTAAAAATTATTTACCTTTATTAATAGTAAAATAAATACATTGGTTTTACAATGACATAAATAACTGAGAAGCTTGACTATTTATTTTATTCAATTTGGCCCTCAAACTTTAGGCTTTACTGGGCTCTTATTAAAAATAAAACACGTTTCTCGCTCCACCAACCACTATACCGCTGAGATACAATGTAGAGCCATATATATATATATATATATATATATATATATGTGTGTGTGTGTAGATATGTACGTATATATATATATATATGTTTGTGTATGTATGTTATTTATTTTTTTTTTCTTTCTGTAACCTATATATAGGCCGTAACCTTTTATGTACTTCAGTGTTCCTGAGGATGTCATTAGACGAAAGCGCTTGAGCACCTTTTTGTGTTTCCTTTCCTTCGTGGTTTTATTCATCATAAATATTTTTCACGTGTTACTTTCGTGAAATAATTTTCATATATATATATATATACACACACACACTATTTTTATATTTTAACGAGATAAACATTCACAATCCGGCTAATTCTGCGTATTGTCAAAAACATTAAAAGCGTAGAAGATTGGGTTCTATCCATCAACAAAGAATTATGAAATGCTTCGATATATATATATACATTTCAACTGCAAAGAACACGCAGTATAATTAAAGTAAAGAACGACGCTTGTGTAGGAGAACATGCCGCGTAAGATGAGGGGGGAGAACGAACAAATGAAAAAATGAGGTAACCACCCGGGAATCGAACCCGGGATCTTTCGATTGCCGGTCAGATATGATAACCACTACACCATGGTCCTCACTCGATCAGAAGTCGTAATTCTCATACATACGTGCAGAAACCAATGCCCCGAGGGGGGCACCTCCCGCATGCCACACCTATATATACATTTCAACTGCAATGAACACGCAGTATAATTAACGTAAAGAACGACGCTTGTATAGGAGAATATTCCGCGCAAGATGGAGGGATTATATATATATATAATCTACTAAGTCATTTTTAAACCGGTCTAAGATGGTTCAATCTCGTAAAATTTCCAACCTTGAAATGTTTTTTCAAATAAGTTTATTTTTCAGTGGCGACTCGTGGTATAAATGTATGGGGGTGCGATTTCATAAAATTTATAATTTTTAGAATTCTAGTACATAAACAATCACATGGTGCTTCCGTACGGTACTTATGTGTCAAAAGAAGCCATAAATTTGTATTAAAAAAATATTTTAATAAAATATAAAAATAATTGTTGAATAAATTTGACTATAATAAATTTGACTATAATAAATTTGACTATAATAATGTACCACTGTACGACAACACGGACTCACAATAGGCTAGTGCGAATCCAACTGCCGCTCACAAGAGTACTGTACTTGTATTAACATATGCGGCTATGCCAGACGTACAATTCTAGTTAATTACAAATAAGTAATAATTTTAATAAAATACATATAAATGGCTTATATCATTATTACTGAAGTAACTATTAGTAAAAATAAAGTTATTATAAAAAAAATTCGCGATTGTACTTATATTTTCATTACAACAGTAAAATATAATTTATATTTACTTGAGCGAAAAATCTATCGCTCCATTTGGCTGCAATATTATTTTGTATTCAAACAGCGGTACGCTGTTTGAAGCTATGCTATAAGTTTAGAATATTATGTACTATATGAAGGCTTACTCAAAATGCCTCATGAATCATGATATGCCACATGAATTTTTAAAATATATTTCAAGAATATTTATTTTAATATCTTAAAATTAATATATTTTTTATCTGTTAAATTAATATTTATCGTTTCAAGCAAGGGGGAGCGACCGCTCCATCGCTCCTATACGCCAGTCGCCACTGTTATTTTTATTTATTTATTTTTACTTATTTATTCATTTATTTATTTATTTTTTTTTTTATTATTATTATAATATATAATATATATATATATATATTTTTTGGTGTGGGGGGGGGGATAAAATACAAAAATTAAGTCGTTGAAACGTATAAACATTTTTGCATCTATCTATCAAGAGAACAACTCGCTCCTACATCAAGTCATAACACTAAGCCTAACCTAACCTATCTATCTATCAAGAGAACAACTCGTTCCTACACAAAGTCATAACACTAAGTCTAACCTAATCTATCTATCAAGAGAACAACTCTCTCCTACACCAAACCATAACACTAAGCCTAACCTAACCAATCAACCAATCTATCTACACCAAACCTAACCTAGCCTAAACTAACCTAGCATTTTATCCTATCCATCTACCTCTATCAAGAGAACAACTCACTCTTACATCAAGTCATAACTAAGCCTAACCTAACCTAATCTCTCTACACAAAGCCATAACACCAAGTCTTACCTAACCTACCTAAACTAACCTATTATATATATATATAGAAGATTTGGTAATAATAAACTGATAGAAAATATATAAAAGAGTATATAATATATATATGTGTGTAAAATTAAAAAGGGGAATCATATAAGGGGTATAAATAAAAATAAAATTATATGGTATGAAAATACATACTTTTAAAAGTAATAAATAATAATAATAATAATA
>JAJOZX010000376.1:1170000-1237500 GCA_023014485.1 Bathynomus jamesi | reverse complement strand
AGAATTAGCCGGATTGTGAATGTTTATCTCGTTAAAATATAAAAATAGTGTGTATATATATATATATATATGAAAATTATTTCACGAAAGTAACACGTGAAAAATATTTATGATGAATAAAACCACGAAGGAAAGGAAACACAAAAAGGTGCTCAAGCGCTTTCGTCTAATGACATCCTCAGGAACACTGAAGTACATAAAAGGTTACGGCCTATATATAGGTTACAGAAAGAAAAAAAAAATAAAAAATAACATACATACACAAACATATATATATATATATACACGTACATATCTACACACACACACACACACATATATATATATATATATATTATATATATATATATATATATATATGGCTCTACATTGTATCTCAGCGGTATAGTGGTTGGTGGAGCGAGAAACGTGTTTTATTTTTAATAAGAGCCCAGTAAAGCCTAAAGTTTGAGGGCCAAATTAAATAAAATAAATAGTCAAGCTTCACAGTTATTTATGTCATTGTAAAACCAATGTATTTATTTTACTATTAATAAAGGTAAATAATTTTTAGACGGGGAGGTTATAATAGCGTTTGATATTCAATTTGAATCTTAAACAATAAGTTAGGCTAGGTTAGGCAACGCTAGGTTAGGTTATATTATGTCCCGAGAGAGAGAGAGAGAGAGAGAGAGAGAGAGAGAGAGAGAGAGAGAGAGAAAAGTTCTGTTTGGAAAATAATCAATATTGTTTCATCAATATTTATGGAACTATTTGCGTAAATGCTTAATACATCGCAGGACGATTAATTTAGAAATAACAAGCTTAAAAATGTCACAAATTAACGTACTTCAAATTCTTGTCCGAGACGAACCACTGAAACATTTTTATTCATTCCGACGGGCATTTCCTGTAATAATTAATCAGCGCATGATAGGGCTCTTAGTTGCACGCAATTACGAACATGATCTTTTGAAACACTGGAGGCTTCTGTGTTAATGAATTTGCTCTCATTTTTATGAAGGATTTAGTGACATTGGAGATTAAAACTGGAAATCTGGGCGGTCGTATCGGATTATGGTATCGAGAAAATATATATATATATATATATCGGCTTCTGCGCTCACGTAAAATAATGTTAAAAAAAATTGTGTGAGGGAACCCAACGCAATTAACGACGGCGATAGAAATACAACTCAATCGCAGAAAAGACCCAAGTTTATTATTCACATTTTAATTCGATGTTTCCTATCACTTTCCGCCAAACTGAGAGTTTCCCTGATTGTAAGACGCGTGTAAACAAATTTTATTTTCAATGAATAAAGCTTTAACAAGCGTATATACATACACATTAACATTAACTTGTTAATTCACGCATGACGAGAGCTTTACATTCCAATTTTCAGAACGAAGTTTAATATAATTGTGTGTGTATATATATATATATATATATATATATATATATGTATATATATATATATATATATGTGTATATATAATATATATATATATATATATATATATATATATATATTTAAAATACGTGATGAAGAACAAATAGTACTTGTTAGTCTCTCCTCACATGAAGATCAAGCTGGCGCTCCGCCATTAGGCATGGTTTGGTTGAGTCGTTCCTCCACTTGGGTTCGTGACCAAGTGATGGTAGACGACGTGTAAATTACTCTTCCTTTTAAACGGTGGAGGGGGAAATGATGGAGGGAAATGTTTCTGCTTATATAGTTGCGACTTTCTGTACTAATTTCTGTAGTGTTTTCAGATTTTACAGATAATTGTAATTTTTACCAGTGAAATCATATTAAAATGATTAACATTAAAATTATATTACTTTTTTATGCACGAAGGAAGGGCCAAGGGTGAATACCGTAAAACACCCCCTCCCCGAAATAAAAAGAGAAGAGTCAAAATAAAGGTCGAGAGTTATCATCCAAAGCTTTATACCCGCCGAAGTGCAGGTTTTTCGTTTGTTAAAGAGACTGACTTCCTCCTTTTGTAATTTTTTGTAACCCTCATTATTTGCCTTTTCACATTTTTCTCTTCATTTTATCCATGGCCTTCATTCTTCATTCCTTAATTTTCCATCATTCTCAGTTTTATGTAATTTAATTTTTAGATTTCTTCTATTTATATAAAATTTAACCAAACCTCCAGGAACAGAGAGCGGATGTCCATTACAACGAAAAGAAGTGTTAGTTACAATTTTTTATAAAACTCTTATGGTTCTTTTTTTTCTTTAATAATAATAATAATAATAATAATAATCTATGGGAAACAAAGTTTTGTGCCAGAGAGAGTTGAAATAAATGTTGCCATTACCTCGAGTGCGAGAGGGTTAACATCGTAAAACATCTCTGGTCGCGAGTACTAAGCGCTTCCTAGGCCATTTAAATACATAACATTGCGTAAATTTTCATCTCGTCATAGTGTGATGTTACGCCCGCGACTTCTACTCAGGAGGTCTGAGGTTCGAATCCTGGTGGGGCTACAGTTCCATACAAAATGCGCGAGTGCATATATATACAATATATATATATATATATGTGTGTGTGTGTGTGTGTCTGTGTACTAATTAGTAAGTTCTGTAGTAATGATAAATGTTATTTTCACAAGATGTTTAGATCGATCTCAAAATATTTCGCGGGAGATTGGAAGGTAATTTAAACCTAATCGCCCATGAATTGACGGCATAGTTGTAAAGTATTTACGGCATGTGCCAGATGTCACCATTCGTGAGAGACGTGAAACGCATTGTTATTTTGATCTTGTATTCGAGAGAGAGAGAGAGAGAGAGAGAGAGAGAGAGAGAGAGAGAGCTGAGGTTGTGTTTCTAAGAACTACCTTTCGCGTATGATTGAGAAAAATGCAGCCTAAAATGGTTTATGATGCTTTGAAGGTGAATGATATTTGGGCAGCTAAAATAGATAAAAACAGAGAAGCGCCAATAAAGAAATAAAACAACAGATGTTTCAGATTTTATTTTTAAACGTGAAGCAGCCTAGCCCTGCTAGGCTGCTTTAAACCCTAGATCCATGTCCCAAAGCTGGATCCTGTCTGCTTTGCAGATAGCTGGTGAGGGAAGCTATATTTATGGGGCCTCTTTGCGAGTGACCCGTTGCCCACGTCGGGCTAGCATCATGAAAAAGAAAAACTATGGTATTTGTCATTTACCATTACTTATTCGGACTATAGTGGATTTAATTTTCCCAGAAGAGTTCCTTGTTCCATGCACTGTCTGTGTGTATCATAAAAAACTCAGGGGACCATTCTGAGTTCATTCCCATATATATATATATATATATATATATATATATATATATATATATATATAAAGGGTGATCCAGAGAAATGGGACCCAAAAGAAACCCCTGTAACTCTTAAAGTATAAGTCCTTTTATAAAATCATACGCATCATTCGAAAGAGGATAATTACAAGTTTGTACAGGATTGTATAGGTTTTGACAATACAGGACAAGATAAGATACAAAACAAAATAAAAGTGTTAGTTAAAACTAACCCTTCAAGATGACTGCATGGACTGTGGAACAGCTGCGTTTCATAACTGAGCAATATTATGAGCATGGAAGAAGTGTAGTTTCAGCTCAAAGATCTTTCAAGACAAATTTTCAGATGTCAAAATCACCTTCTAAGAGCTGAAACTACACTTTTTCCATGCTCATAATATTGCTCAGTTATGAAACGCAGCTGTTCCACAGTCCATGCAGTCATCTTGAAGGGTTAGTTTTACTAACACTTTATTTTGGTTTTGTATCTTAATCTTGTCCTATATTGTCAAAACCTATACAATCCTGTACAAACTTGTAATTATCCTCTTTCGAATGATGCGTATGATTTTATAAAAGGACTTATACTTTAAGAGTTACAGGGTTTCTTTTGGGTCCCATTTCTCTGGATCACCCTTTTTATATATATATATATATATATATATATATATATATATATATATATAGGGCGTCCCAAAAAAATGTATACACACTTTAAATACTTATAAAGGCAGTGTTTATTAAAATACATTTCATTTTCAAAATGTAATAGAATCTACAGACATTATTTAATTGTTTTGTCAACGCCTGTTTTCAAACTGACGTCCGTTCTGGTCCAGGCACTGCTGATAACGCGAAGCAATGGAATCGCAAACATCACGAAACATTTCGTTTGGTATTTGTGTGCATTCTCGTTCAATGGCTGCTCTCAATTCAGCGACTGTTGCAGGTTTTATAGCGTAGACTTTGTCTTTTAAGTATCCCCATAAAAAAAAGTCTAGTGGTGTGAGGTCTGGTGAACGCGGAGGGTATTCTACGAAACCCCTTCGTCCAATCCACATCCACATCGTGCCAAGTACCACTCGCAATACTCCACTCTTCGGTCCGGATCATCATCATCTTCATTAATAGCATGGACTAATCTTGGAATGTAACTTTTCCATTGACAGCGCTTCAAAATGCGTTGGACAGACGATTCTGAAATTCCTACCTAACGACTCGCTTGCCGCACAGATTTTCTTGGACTTTGGTGATACGTTTCCAGTACTCTTTCTTGCTTTGTGGGGCTTGTCGATGTCCGTGGTCTTCCGGAACGCTTCTTGTGGACATTCTGAACAGTTCCATCGGCTTCAAACTTATCTCTAATTCGAGTGATGGTAAGTCGCGTTGGTGGATCTGTTTGAAACTCCCTCCTAAACTGTCTTTGCACTTCAACTGCGTTTTCACACTTCCAGTAGCATTTTAGAATGAATTTCCTTTGTTCAAAGCTTAGTCTGACTGCCATTATTAATTCTAATGGGTTTAACTTGGAAAGAAAGAAACATCAATTGAGCTATCAGCTGTTAAAGTGTGTATACATTTTTTTGGGACGCCCTGTATATATATATATATATATATTATATATATATATAAGTTCAGATTAGAAGATCGTTTATGACATGTAATTAAATTTTTGCTGTAGAAAGAAAATCTTTGGTTAGCATTGGCTTAATTGAGAGAGAGAGAGAGAGAGAGAGAGAGAGAGAGAGAGAGAGAGAGAGAGAGAGAGAGAGATTGGTACATAATTTAGCCTAATTGCGCATGAATTGACCGACGAACCTAAGATGTAAAGATTTGTGGCATGTATCAGATGTCACCATTCGTGGAGGCGTGAAACGTTTTGTTATTTTGATCTTGTATTCGAGAGAGAGTTACAAGGAGTTACAAGGAAAAGTAGTACCTCAAAAGGCCTTACGGCCCATACCGAAGAGGTACCAATGGCAACGGGTGCCACGGAAAATTTTCTACACACTCAAATAGTGTGCAAGATTTGGTCTAACCTTTTCTTGAAATGATCCACAGAGGAACTGTTCACAACTTCTGAAGGTAACCTGTTCCACGTGTCACAGATCTTATACGTAAAGTAATTCCCACACACACTAGTCCTAAACTGTTTCAAATCCAACTTCCAACCATTGTTGCGAGTTGGGTTATCATGTAAAGTAAACATGCTTCTAAAATCGACATCGTTGAACCCCCGTAAGAGCTTGAAAACCTCGATCAGTTGACCGCGCAGCCTCCGAGTTTCCAGCGAAAACAAGTTCAGGGCGCGTAACCGTCGATTGTAGCCCATATGCCTAACGGAAGGGATTAACTTTGTGGCCCTCGCCTGCACTCGCTCCAGCCTCTCAATATCTTTCCTGAGGGTGGGCGACCAGAACTGCACAGCATACTCCAGGTGCGGCCGAACCAGGGAATTGTACAGAGAGAGCACAATCTCCTTGTTCCGAAACTGAAATTGCCTCCTGATATAACCCAACAGCTTCTGGGCTTTCTTTTCCACCTCTACGCACTGTTTCGTAAACTTTAGGTCGCTGCTAATTACCACACCCAAGTCCTTTTCCAAATCAGTCGCCTCGATATTACTCCCCAACATCGAGTAGTCCGACTTGGGATTGGCGTAGCCAATGTGCATCACCTTGCATTTACCCAAGTTAAACGGCATTTGCCATTTTGCGGACCACTCTCCTATCCTACCTAGGTCCGCACGCAGTTGCTCGATCGCCTCCGGCGTCCCAACATTGGCCCCAAGCTTGGTGTCATCAGCGAATTTGGCGATCCGACTGACGATGCCACCGTCTATATCATTTATGTAAATGATAAACAACAGCGGCTCCAAAACGGAACCCGGAGGAACCCCGCTATTGACCGAGGCCCAACCCGAACTAGCCCCTTTAATTACAACAGAGAGAGAGAGAGAGAGAGAGAGAGAGAGAGTTGAGGTTGGAATGTGAGGTATAATTTAAATGCACATCTTATCTCGAATCTTGGAAATCAGAGATTTGCTAATAAAACCAGGATTTATCTTGGAACAAAATCTATAACAATTTTCTATAAGTACAATCCAAGCTTAGTATCCAAAACTTTAAAATCTGTTAAGAAAGGTGGGTCCTTTCATTTTGCCTGACCCATCATAGCATAACAATCATTCCTTATTTACCATTTTTCTTTGCGCTTTTTGTACCGACATTTTAAAGTATTAAAGCGCTCAAACGTTCAATGGTGCTGGATCCTCTCAAATGCGGTGCTAGCTTGTTCGGAGAAAAGGAATGAGTGTATAGTAACGCATTTTTAGTTAATAAAAAAAAAATATATATATATACACAGTGCGTTCGAAGTCTCCGCAGTGCTATGGTGAACGCATAGGAAATTGTAAAACTACAATGTTTTCATTCAACCATGATTTAGTGATTTTATCACATAACCTTTTGATTTTACAGCATGTGTTGGAAGTGTTTTCCACCATCTTGCAGGCACAGAGCAACTCGTCTCCACTTGTCAAACACTTTTTTAAAGTGTTGGTTTACTGCGGAGAGACTTTTCGAACGCACTGTGTGTGTGTGTGTGTGTATATATATATATATATATATATATATATATATATATATCAGCAAATTACAGATGAAAAAGACCGTAATATTGGACTTAAGTCAGGCGTAGAGTGAGATAATTAATGTAGTTTGACGTTTACACGAATTTTTAGATGAACTTTTTTTCGGAAATTTACATATATAGGCTCGCCTTTGCTCTCCGTACGAATTGTTCGAACCATTACATTCCACCTTAGACCCACTTTTAAACGGAGAAGTGCTTACACGAATTTTTAGATGAACTTTTTTTCTGGAAATTTGCATATATAGGCTTTCCTTTGCTTTCCGTACGAATTGTTCATTCTAGTGAAGCTTACACTCCACCTTAGTTTAACGGATCATTAGGTCACCCTGGCTATCAACCGCGGAAGGCCGCGCCGGGTCTCGAGCCCGCCTCCGCCTTAGAGTTTAACACGGATCATTAGGTCACCCTGGCTATCACCGCGCCGGGTCTCGAACCTGCCTCCACTTTAGAGTTTAACGCGCGACGCACAAACAGTATACATGGGTGTGTACACTGTGCCAACTGGCTGATGATGCCCGGAGGCACTGGCTGATTTGGGGCCCTATAAGACAGCGGCAGCTCGGCTGAAGTAATATGCGTTTGGCTCCTGCCAGGCGAACACCTCTCTCTTAGGTTAGGTCTCTCCCTTTGGGGGGTTCATTGCAGCTTGGGGGATAACTCCGCCTCCAAGTTGGATAACCCTTTGTTGCTCTTGCAACCCTATTTTGGGGGTGGGGGCTGCAACAAAGGGGGTGGGGTTGGCACTATGGAGTGTTGGGGTGGCACTCTTGCAACATTTGCAATTGCATTGCACTCTCCCTTTTTGCGGCATACTACTGATTTGGCTAATGGAGTAGGCTTACTACAATTACTTAATGATTTGATACGAATGATTCGAGGTTACCAGCTTAGATTACACCCAAGCAAATAATATTAATAAGGTTAGAAAAATCATCATCTTGTTTTGTGTTTCAGAAAATAAATCAGTTATTTGTTCACAGTGAATAACAAATGCAATGACAGTAGTTATAGTGATTAACAATTATATAACGGCATTTATATTATGCTAAAGATGACTGAGGCTTAGCAAATAAGGAAATGGTTATACAGCTTAACTGTTAAGTAATTTTATATAGGCTAATGAGTTGTGCACAAATGGAAACGCAGCATGAAATATGAAACCTATTGATAACAGAAATTATGCACGTACGTTTGGTGCACTGAATGGATTACGTAATACACTGACTTAGGTAGGCTTGAGAGTTACGCATAAATGGAACATAGAGTAGATGCTGCAGCCTATTAATAATACAGGGTGTCCATAAATGATTACCCTGATTAAAGCATGCTATAACTTTTAAATAAACACTCGTATTCAAACAGTTTTAATCATAAGTAGATAAACATACAAATTTCTGATACATAGTTAATGAACTTAATAAGCTTCCACATGTGCACCCCTAGTGGCACGTAAAATGTCTAAACGGTATTCACACTCACGCCACACATTTTCCCATTTGTGGGTTAACTGTTGCAATTGCATCCGTAATGCATTCTCGCAATGTCCTGATATCTGGAACAACTGTTGCATAAACCAAATCTTTAACATGACCCCAGAGAAAGAAATCCAGCGGGGTAATGTCTGGTGATCTTGGGGGCCATGGGATTGGCCCATCCCTGCCAATCCATCGATTTGGAAATGTTGCGTCGAGTTTCACGAACATGCACCCAATGAGGGGGTGCCCCATCTTGTTGGAAGATGACAGTTGGCTGCCTGTCTTGCAGCTGGGGGATGGCGTAATTGGTGAGCATATCCAGGTACATAGTTGCGGAAACAGTGTTCTCAGCGAAGAAGAAAGGACCAATTATCTGGTCATGTATTAGTCCACACCAGACATTGATCTTCGGACTGCCCCGAATATGCTCCCTTACGGCACGTGGGTTTTCCGATCCCCAAATACGCACATTGTGTCTGTTGACTCTACCACTAAGATGAAACGTAGCCTCGTCTGAAAAGCAGACACGTAACAAGAAGTCATTATCCTCGTCAATGCTGTTCAAAATGTCAATAGCGAATTGTTCACGTTTTGGACGGTCATCAGGCTTCAGTTCTTGAACAATTTGTACCTCGTAGGCGTGTAACTTCAAACGTTTGTGTAACACCTTGTACACCGTAGACTTCGGTATCTTTAGTTGGTATGAAGCTTGTCTCACCGATTTCCTTGGTGACCGTGTGAAAGCAGTTTGAATGTTTTCCACCGTCCCATCGGAAACTGATGGTCTACCACTGCTCTTTCCCTTTTCCACGTTACCAGTTTCCAAGAATTTTTTCATCCACGACTTAATTAACTTCACAGGTGGATTCTTTCCATACTTTGTTCTGAACCTTCGCTGAACACTGACAGGAGATTTTGTTTCTGCAAGCCACACAACACATTGTGCCTTCTCTGTCACAGACGCCATCTTAACTGAACAGCTACTACAGCGCTCCTAGCGGCGAATGCGGTAGACGAAACACACCAGCACAGGAAACTCTATGCGTGTACGAGATCACCTGTAAAAAGAAAACGGATGTAAGATTCGTCATAAAACATGAGAGCATACTGTTTTCAGGGTAAACATTTATGGACACCCTGTATAATGCACGTACGTTTGATACACTGAATGGATTACGTAATACCCTGACTTAGGTAGGCTAAAGAGTCGTGCATAAATGGAACATAAAATAGATGCTGCAGCCTATTAATAATATGAATAATGCACGTACATTTGGTACACTGTAAGTGGATTAGGCCGTCAATAATAAAATGTTTAAAAAATTCACATAAACAAACGGATGCAAAATAAAAATGAATTACATGAAAGAACACAATAACAGGGTGATACACAATTACGTTATTAGAATGACACTTGGAATAGGCCTACTGCAATTCTAACGAGAAAGTTAGTTTGAACGGTATTGAAAAAACTTTTGGGTATAGCCTAACGCGTTTCTGCTATTACACTGTGTAGGCTTCACGAGAATTGCTTAAGAATGAGGCACAGAGAACTTACCCACAATGTTGAAATACCCAATGTTGAAGATGGAAGAGATACCACCTGAAGGTTGACCTTGTAGACTCTAGGCCCGAAATGCCGAATACCTCTGGAGATGAAGAGATACTTGAAGGTTGACCTTGTAGAATGTAGGCCTAGATGAGGTTAATGTGCTGAGAACCGGTAGGGGTCGTAGTAAAGAGGCCAACTAGATGCCAACAGCAGTGATTTTCTTTCTTGCAGGAAGGAATTGTAGCGTACTTCAAATGTTGCTTCGTTCTGGTATAACGGTTGAAGTGTGACTTGGAATGCAGCCGGCAAAAGTCTGTGATGACACTGCGTAGAGAGTGTAGACGTTCGAGGGGGAAGTACGAGCGGAGTGAGAGTTGGTAGAGAGCCTTACTTGATTATAGACTTCATGTAGGCCCGACCAAAACCTTGAAGGAACAGCAGGCCGCTCTCCAGCGAAGGCCGGAGAGCGGGTGGCTTGACGTGTGGTGCTGCTGACGAAGAATGCTGAGAGTGAGACGTGACGACCAAGACGAGAAAATTGCAAGCGAGAAGTGAGAAAGTCTATCAGTGGACTCAGCCTTTTATAACTTCTTAGGACGCCAAGTTTCGCGGCCTTCTTGAGACGCCTACAAGCGTCCTGTTGTTTCTCTGTCATTGACAAAACCACTTGTGTTCTTCGATTCTTAATGATTCCAAGATGTTTGGGAATGGTGGAGAAAAGAATTCCTTTGGCTGTTCTTTGTCTGTTTCTCTGTCTGTTTCTTTGTTCACTACATATATATTATATAAAGGACGCACATTATATATTGTATACAGACATGGGCAGTAATGTATATGAAAATACTTAAGTACGTATTTAAATACATGTATTTATAAATACTTTTTGGAAAGTATATTTAATTACGCATTTAAATACTTTCGAAAAGTATTTAGTATTTGTAAATACCTGGTTTTAAATACACTTTTAAAATACATTTTTGTGAACTGTTCAATTTTGCGAGGATGTAGAGTACTAACCACCCGGTATTTAACTGGTACCACAGAACACAGTAAAACATTTTTCAAGGTGCTTGTGCTTCCAGAAAGTTCCAGGCTCAGCAGGCTGGAACTTTCTGGAAGCACTTTGAAAAGTAGAACTTCCAGCCTGCTCTAGTGGCGATTGTCACAGACTCAGTTGCAGTGCGGCAGCCGGCACTCTATCCTGAGGCATCGTCATATGTGGTTGTGTAAAGTTCAGCGCTAACTGTGCAATTAGCCTTAGCCTACTGATCATATTAGACGAGGACAACATTTGTAACATGGCTGCAGTGATTTTATGTGCTTTTTGAAAAGTATCTAAATTGTATTTGAAATGTATTTAAATACATTTTAGGAGTAATGTATTTAGTATTTAAATACTTTCTGAAAACCTGAATTTTATTTAGTATTTAATTACTTTTATTTTCAAGTAATGTATTTATTATTTAAATACATCTAAAGTATTTACTGCCCATGTCTGATTGTACAGGGTGTCCCATAAGTCTGGAACCATAGGGTAAAATAAGTAATTCATGTTTTACCGTTTATGTAAGTGCCCATGATGTCTTTGAGTAAGGAAGAACGCATCCAGGTAATTCTGATCGTAGGAAATCGAAGTCAGAGGGAGGTCGCTGAGGAATTTAACAGATTGCATCCGGATCGCGCGCCGATAACACACAGCTGTGTCGGCAAACTTGTAACAAAGTTCAGGGAAACGGGATCCATAGGAGATAAACCACGCAGTGGACCTCCGAGGACATCCACCGACGATGACACAGCCGCTACCACCCTTGCTCATTTCACAAACAGTCCCCAAAAGTCTCTTCGGCGTTTTATTGCCGTTATCATTTTGCCCTATGGCTCCAGACTTACGGGACACCCTGTATATATATATATATATATATATATATATACAGGGTGTTTGAAAACTTTCTGTACAAATTGTAATGGGGGATAGGCAACACCAAGACAAACCCTTTTCGTCTATAAGTGTATGTCCGCTGATGTCACCATTCGGCGCGAGAGGGCGCCGCTGCAATTGGCTAAAAGGTGAAGTGGGCTAGACTCGCGCTTGCCGCGGGCATTCTTAAATCGGACGTAGTACGCGTAACATGGAGCGCTTCACGACTGCTGAGATGGCTGACATGCATATGGTGTATAGGGCTGCCAATGGAAACGGAAGAGCTGCTGTGAGGTTGTACCGACAGCGCTTCCCAAACAGACGTGTGCCAAACCACCAAACGTTTGCGCATTTGCATCGGCGACTGCGAGAAACTGGAACATTCCATGCAAACATGCATGACACTGGTCGGGAGAGAAACGTGCGCACTCCTGACATGGAAGAAGAAATCCTACGGCGATTTGAGGACAATCCAAGCGCAAGCACGCGAGATGTTGCACGTATCCTCGGTGTGAACCACGACCTGGTCTGGAGAGTGTTGCACGAGCAGCAACTTGCCATGGACGATACCCGCCCAAACATTGACGGCGAACCGTTCTTGATGAGCATGCACCCGTGTAGCATGTGGATTTGCGTGAGCCCACACGTGAGAATTGTGCATGTTAAACACACCCTCACGTGTGAAACAGGCCTCATCTGAGAACAGCACATAAGCCGGAAAATTAGGCTGCACCGCTGTCTGCTGCAGAAACCAGCGTGCGAATTCCACACGAAGAGGGTAATCCCGAGGTTGTAATGCCTGGACTCTCTGACGATGAAACGGATGTAACTGCGAGTTTGAACGACGGTTCAGGATCGACCTGTGGTTGACCCCTTTGCACCTTTGCAGCACCCCGCCTCATTTGCGGGATTTGGTGAAGGAAGGAATTGCTGTCTGAACTCCTCCTGCCCTCGTAGCCAGCCACGCATTGCTGGTCAGGGACTTTGAACAGGAATCTGTCCAGCTGGTTCTTGAAGTTATTCAGGTCGGTGTGCTGGAGATTCCTCACTTCTTTTTGTAGGACATTGAAAAGCTTTGGGCCTCGTATTCTGAGGGTATTTTCCATCCTCGTTTTCACGGCCCCTTGTCCCACCGCAGCTGGGACCGTATAAAATCTGCCTCTTCTCTCATTGCAGTTTGCTTCTATTTCATTTCTAAGGTTAGGGACAGAGCCCTCAAGTATTTTCCATATGTATATTATTGTGTACCGCTCGCGCCTTCTTTCGAGAGAGTAGAATTCCAGGGATTGTAGTCGAGACCAGTAGTCTTCACCTTCCGTTTCCTCTATCTTAGACGTAAAAGTCCTTTGTATAGCTTCAATGTTCGAAATCTCGTTTTCTGTATGGGCTTGTGAGTACTTTAATTTGGGAACACTACACAGTGTGCCTTTCCTATTTTCCAGCGTTGTTTGAATGGTAATTGGGTTTAGTTTGAGGTTTGGTACCAGTTTTTTCGATCATTTTCCATATGTAAATTATGGTGTACCTCTCTCTTCTTCTTTCAGGGAGTACAGATTTAGTTTAAGTAGTCTTTCCCAGTAGTTGAGTTCTTTGCAGTCATCAGTCTTGGCTGTAAAATGTCTCTGCGTTTCTTCTAGTTTATTAGTTTCTTCCTTTTCATATGGGGACGTCAAAACTGAGCAGTATTCAAGTTTTGGTATAATCAGTGTTTTTAGTATGGGAATCATTACTGTCCTGTCCCTTCTTTTGAACGTTCTTAGTACCTGTCCCACGACTCTCTTTGCTTTATTTATCGCTATCTGATTTTGTGTTTCGAATTTCGCATCATCGGTCATTATTACCCCCAGGTCGATCGCTATCTGATTTTGTGTTTCGAATTTCGCATCATCGGTCATTATTACCCCCAGGTCGATCGCTTTCGTGCTTCTGTGAATTTCCTGTCTATCTGGGGCATAATATGCAGTCTGTTTAAGTTCCTTTTTTCTACCATATCCCAAGAGCTGAAATTTCTCGGTGTTAAATGTCATGTTGTTGTCTTCTGACCATTTGTATATTTTGTTCGCGTCCCTCTGCAAGGCTTCCACTTCATTTACATCGCTGATTTTTCTGTTGATCTTTGTATTGTCTGCAAAGCATGTTACTATACTGTTGCTGTTTACTCCGCTGTCTATGTATGTTAGCATGATAATGAACAGGAGTGGGGCCAGTACTGTCCCTTATGGTACTAAGCTGCGTACTTCCAATTCTGATGGTGATATACCTTGAATTCTGACTACCTGTAGACGTTCTCTGAGGAAGTTGTAGATCCATTTTCCCACTTTGCCTGGTATTCCCATATATTTCATTTTATGTGCTATTATATCGTGATCACATTTGTCGAAAGCTCTAGCAAAATCTGTGTATATGACATCATAGTTGTCATTGCTTTCCAGTGCATTTAGGATATTGTTGTAGTGTTCTATTAGTTGTGATAGGCATGAGCTACCTGATCGGAATCCGTGCTGATTTTCGTTGAATCTTTCCAGTGTCTCCAAGAAATCATAAATTTTCCCTCTAACTATTCTTTAAAATACCTTGGTGAGGTGGGACGTCAATGACACTGGTCTCTAGTTCTTTGCTTGAGATCTGTCCCCTCCTTTATATATAGGGACAATGTTTGCTCTTTTCAAGATGCTCGGTATTTCCTCAGTGTTTAGGGATCTTGACTCGGTCCTGGAAGTCTATCCAAATATTTTCAATAGTTTTGCCATTGAAAATATTGCACTAAATTTGGTGCAGATTTCCATAACCGTTTAGGGGTCCCCCTCCCAGTCCCCTTACAAAGTGGGGCACTAGGAGGGGCAGGTTTCTTACTGAAACCTTCCCTGGTCTTCCCTTAACTCTTACACTGAATTTGGTACAGATTACCCTAGCCGCTTAGGGAACCCTCTCCCCGCCAGTGGGGTACTGGAGGGGCGTGTGTGTTAGTAAAACTTTCCCTGGTTCTCCCTTAATGTGCAGGCTATACTAAAATTAGTGCAGATTGTCGTAGCCGTTTAGACGCACACAAGCCATTTAAGAGCCCCTACCGGTCCAGGAGCAACTGGAAAAAAAACATTGAGGGGACGAACACAATCCGATTGTTAGAAGCACTCATTATCTATGGCAATTATAAAAGTTGGGGGATACAACTTTTATAATTACTCCCATAGATAATGAGTGCTTCCAACAATAGGATTGTGTTCGTTCCCCCCCCCCCAAAGTTTTTACTCCAATTACGCCCCTGTACCAGTTTGTCCGGAAGGTGGGACTGGAAGGGGCGGTGTGTTATTATAACCATTGGTTTTCTCTTAATGTATATACCAAATCTGGTGCAGATTACCTTATGTGTATAGACGTACCCTAGTCGTTTAGGCCTTAGGGGATCTCTCCCATTCCCCCCTCAGGGGGATGGAGCTGGAAGGGGCGGGTGTGTTATTAAAATCTTCCATGGTTCTCCCTTTATGTGCACTGTATACTAAGTTTGGTGCAGATAACCGTAGCCGTTTAGGGGTCCCTCTCCCAGTCCCCTTACAAAGTGGAGGCACTGGGTGGAGCAGGTGTTTTACTAAAACTTTCCCTGGTTCTCCCTTAATGTGTATACTAAATTTGGCGCAGATTACCCAAGCTGATTAAACTTGTATAAACGCACAAACGACATCACCATCCCCTGCATACATGATATATATATCGGTGGTGTAGTGGTTAGCGTCGCTGACTACGAATCCATCGGCCCCAAGATCGAGACCCGGTGACGGCAGCCGGCGCACAGCAAAACCCAGCTGTTCATCCTTCCACACAATAAAGAAAGTGGTTGGTAAATAAATGGGTACCCTGGGTCATGACTCCAGATTTGAAAAAATTTACTGGAGCACAGCTCTGAATTTACTTTTTTTCCACAACAGCTTGGTGAGTTTCTTTTGTTAGGCGCAAAATTGCATTCAATGTCTTCTGGATTTGGGAATTTTCAAATTCCTCTAAAGCAGTTTTGTTAGTCTGATGCGCAGATTCCTCACTTACCTTTTGTTTCTTAAGTGGAGGAGAAGCACTTTCTTCAGTCTGTGAAACATCTAGTGAAAAAGTTTCATTTTCTAGATTAGCAGTTGATGAAGTTGGTTCATTTTTCTGAGGTCTAGCACTAGCACATTTTGTGAACAAACTAAATGACTGCTTTGCCGTATCTCTTTGCTGCACTTCATCCTGGTATTTCTTTACTGCAATATCTAAGCTGTGGGCCCAAACTCTGGGACCTCTTGTATTGTAACAAATATTTTTTTTGGAATTAAAATGTTCCTCCCAGTTTTGCTTCTTTGAATATTTGTTCTTGCATTGACCACAAAAGTAACCCCTTTTAACACCCTCACTTTTCTCTCCAACTTCATCAATATTAGGATCCATTATTGATTATTGACTACCTGAAAAAATACAAAATAAGTAAAAGTTAGTAAATATAGTATGGTAAAAGTGAGTAAAAGTACAATGAAAGTAAGTAAAAGTAAGTGCTTTAAACTTAGTAAAAGTAGGTAAGTTAAAGTAAGTAAAAGTAAGTTTAAACTTAACTAAACTTTTCAATTCTAGAGTCATGGTGGATTACTTAAAACCGCACAAGTAATTATCTGGCCAATTTATCAAACCTGGCCGAGACCAATGGAACATAGTCCAATCCTGATAATTTTATATTAAAAAAATATACGTTTTAATAAAATTTTAATTATCAAAACATTGAAGCTTAACAAAAAATAAAAATAATTGTTAAATATGGAATTACCAACTACACTTAAAATAACTAAATTTGTAATTTAAAAAAATTGGTTTGTACAAGAACGTATACGCAAAAAAATTGCATAACGTCTAGCGGATGAACAAAACCCAAACCCAAATTTACTTTTTCTCATGGTCAAATTTACTGGAGCAATGCTCCCAAGATCCCAGGAATCTGGAGTCATGCCCTGGGTGGCCTAGTGGTTAAGACGCTGGGCTGCTGGTGGGGCGTGGTTCGGATTCCACGTTAAACTGTAGGTCTACGGTGGAGTGAAAAGTTTGACCTCCTTCAGAATGAACAATTCGGGCGGAAGCTAACCAAAGGTGTGTGTGTGTGTGTGTGTCATAGTAGCCCAATAGGCATACCTAGATCATGATGCAGCAGGTTAAACCCAATTTACCCTGGGGCCTGGGGTATTGTCACAGGTTGGCCCACATCTACGTCTCACTCATTGTGCCTTACAATTAATAGAAATTTTACTAATATTTACATATAAACATTAATGTAAACGTAAATCAGCCTTTGATCTTCTTTATGCATAATTCTTTCTAACTTTGTCCTGGGATTATTCAAAATATTGTTTAGGCCTTCATTTTGGTAGTAAGCCCATATTCTTCACAAAGACGTTTCAATACAGAGAAATAAAATGTCGTCTCTCACAGTAAAATAATATTAAACTTAACCCTTCAGCTCAGTTCATTTTAACCAAAAAATATAGGTGTAGGTGTCAGTAATCGTAATTGTTATTCAAAACTAAAAATTTTAGTAACTAGTTACGAAAATGACACACATTTTAAGTTCCTTTCCCGACAACTAAACGACACCTACAGAATGTCCACAATGTCTTGTCACCCCAGTAAAATACTAACCTAACTGATTTTTGTTTTCCTTTCAAACTCATTTGAAATGTGTGACAGCAGCAACTATACGACTGAACAACGCATATTGGCTAGTACTTGGGTCCATGGTTTTGCCATTACGTGGTAGCTCATGGACTCAGGTACTAGCCAATATGCGTTGTTCAGTCGTATAGTTGCTGCTGTCACACATTTCAAATGGTTCTGAAAGAAAAACGCAAATCAGTTAGGTTAGTATTTTACTGGGGTGACAAGACATTGTGGATACCCCGTACATAAATATGTAAAAGCATTTACAGATTTTGCATTCTAGTACAATTTAGATTATTATTTCCGGTAGGACTGTAACACCCAATTCAAACTAGGCAATTTTAGGGAAACGAAAACGGAAATCATCCGATAGTTTGCGAAACTACCTCCAGTGCGGACAGTTTGTTAGAAACACTAATGAATTGTTCCCAAAACTGTCTCCAAGGAAATACTCTCGACCATTAACTGTTTTGGAAACTAAAAAGGAAACTCTCTAGCGCAGGGGTTCCCGACCTTTTATTGGCTGTATACCCCTCGATGGTTTCGAAAAGTGCTGCACACCACGCTCCTACTTAAGATTCCTCAAAAGACGGTGTAACAGCTACACCGTCTTTTGAGAGTATGTTTCCGTGTGAAAGTTAGTTCCAAAGCAGGATGCCAAGCCTAGATATAAATTATTTTTATTTTTACAATAGACGTAAGCCTATTTCTTAATTTAGTAAAATAACTTATCATTTGAACCTATTTAATTTCAGGGTTAAATTTGTACGATACCTCACTTATTACAAATAATCATAATTTTTTTATATTATTTTAATTAAGATTCATTTAACTTATAGGGTGGCCAAAAAGTCTGGGCACCCCTCCAATGTAAAAATTAGATATGTAACTATGTTGATGGTGTGCCCAGACTTTTTGGCCACCCTATAGGTTAAATAATTCTCAATTAAAATAAATTTAATATAAAAAAATTATGATTATTTGTAATAGGTGAGGTACCGTACAAATTTAACCCTGAAATTAAATAGGTTCAAATGATAAGTTATTTTACTAAATTAAGAAATAGGCTTACGCCTATTGTAAAAATTAAATAATTTGGTGCTACTACAGTATGCGGTCTACTTACGATTGGTTAAGGTTTAGTCATGATATTTTCGTTAAAACTAACGAAAATATAATGACTAAATCTAGCCAATCGTCAAGGGCGACTGGCATTGGTATGTAAACAAGCAATTCGTAAACAAGATAAGAAGCTATAATTAAAAGGTAGACCGCCGAATCGTAGGTAGACTGCATACTATATTAACACCAATAATTTATACCTTGGCTAGGTGAGTAGTATGGGCGCAAAATGGACGAGTGCAAGAATGTTGCAGAGATAATGATCAATGTTGCAAAGGGGTGGGGTATGTTACAAAGGGGGTGGGGTGCAATGAAGGGGTGGGGGTATGCAATGAAGGGGGGAGAGGGGAGGGAGCTTCGGGGGAGAAGGGAGGATGACCTCCCCCCAAAGGGGTAGCCTTAACCTAAGCCGAGCAGGCTTTATATAGAGGTAGGTTGAGTTGCCAGATACCACTTTTTATTTTATTTGTTCAGGTATACATTATTAGGGTGAGTTGCTAGATACCACCATTTATTTTAATTCACAAGAGTTACAGTTTTTAAAAGCAAATTAACTTTCTCCTTAAAGAGAATTAATTACTAAAACGAAACCCAATATTAACAATAAAAAACAAATGGCTTAGCAAAAGAAATCGTTCCATTAACATATTCTTTAAGAATAATATTGTTTTCTTTCATTAAAACCTTAGAATGTATACTCTGTCTATTTACTTGTCATTCCTCTATGTATATATATATATATATATATATATATATACACAAACAAAATGTGTCTTCACAACTTTGTGCATTTTTTTTTCGTTTATTTTATTTTAGTAATTCTATCGATTTGAGAAATCTATATACACACACACACACAAACAATTGTATTTGACCCAATTTCTCCTTAAAGTTAAGTGAAAGAAGAAAAACAATATTTATTTTAACTAACTTCACCTAAAGTGTTTATTGTCATAAGGACTATAGTCTGCCAATAAACCTTTTCATTTCACTTCATTTTCATTTCATCTCGTTTCATTTCATTTCACTTCATTCCTTCTTTAAAACCTTCTCTGGAAGAAACAATGTACAAATTACCTCAAGCTGACCGCAAGGCTAACTGCAAAGTTCCATTTGACCTAAATTCTACCATTCAGCTCGAGAAAACCTCCACTCGCATCAAATATTAAATTTGCCATTGTTATTATTATTGAGGGTAAAAACAACTTAAATATATACATAAGCATCACGTGATTGTTTTCCAAATTATTTATAGGCTAAATTATCCCTTTGATTAAGTAATGAATTTCCTTATCATATTTTCATATGCAACAACTATATATATATATATATATATATATATATATATATATATATGTGTATATTATTATATATATGTATATATATATATATATATATATATATAGGGTGGTGCAAATTACAGTAGTAATAATAGCTAACTCAGTTTTCCTTTTCACCGAATTGTTCATTCTGACGAGGGTCAAACCTTTCACACCGTCTTAAACCTACATCTTAACGTGGAAACCGAACTAAGCTGCAGCACGGGCAGGGAGAAATTACAGTCATCACCCGATCTCTCGACAGCACCCAGCGTCTATTCCACTAGGATACCTAGGGTACCCATTTATTTATCAACCCAAACAGACATTCATGAACTAAATACAAATTAACCACACTCCTACGCGAGAAGTAAAAAATCAAGCCGAATACATTAATCAAAGTTGAGGGTCGAATAGTATGGCCGTAAACGTGTATTTTGCAAATATTTGAAATTATCGTGGCAGAGACTGTAAAATGCAATTAACACACACACACACACATATATATATTTATATAACCAAATCCACAAGTCAGGAATCTTGGGAAAGCTGTTATTAGTATGGCCGCAAAATATGATAATGCACATTCTGCTTGTAGAAATCTTCTAGACTTCTTATTTTCAAATGATCTTTGTGTTACTGTGCTGTTTCGTCAGGATTATGAAGAGGAGCTGCGCTAATTTTGTTTCCTGTGGTACTGAGCTGAGTGACTGATGAATATATTCCTATAACGACATGCATCCGAAAAATTGAGACTCAATTAGTATGGCCGCAAAATAATAAAATATTGTTGTGATGGGTTGATCAATATTGCATAAAGGGGTTGGGAAAAACCGAGAAAAGTATGGATGCAAATATTGTCGTGGTAGAGATTTGCAAGTGTCAATACACAATGTGAGTACTAAATCTACGGAGAGAATATAAAGACGCCATTGGGTCCAATCAGGACGTCCAAAGCTTGGACCCATAATATAGGTGTTACGCGAGAAATTTTACAATAACAGGGTCACTCCAGGGTTGAATTCCGAGTGAATCAAAATAGTACATACGGTCCCTATTTTTAAAATAGATTGCAAACCAATGAATCCCTTCATTACCAATAACATCTGTGTTCACAATAAGGCTACCGCAATCTCGCGTAGTTGGCAAATTCAATGTTTCATTCTTCACAAACACACCGATAAATCTGGAACGTGTGATTCGTTCACTATTCATTACTCTCTGAAGTGTATTCGCATCCATTTTAAAAGTCAGTGATAACGTCCCTAAATCTGTCTACTTCTATTAGAGCTTATGACTCGAGGTATACTAGTACACTAATAGGCGCGTCTATAGGTTTGGTGAATTCCAACCTCACTGAGATGTTTCCGCTCTGTTGTGGGCTTAAATGCGTATTTACGCTAGCAGATAAGTCAGGTGTGATGTCAAACGGATAAAGGTTAAATTGATCAATGAATTCTTTCTGCGTTACCCCATTACCGAGCTCATCACAATCACCTGCAATATGGGCCAGATTACTATAGGCTCCCGCGCAAAGCGGTAACACAGCGTCTGATGAATAGTCCACATCCAATGTTCCTCCCAACGCAATGCCATTAACGTATAGTTATATTTTTAAGTCCGAAATTCTCGAATTTAAAGGCACTCTTTTTATATTTTCCATTCACCAAAGCATGGTTCTGCATTTCGATTAATATCCTTTTAGGAAGATTTCCCAGGGCGATGTTTTCTATCTGCTTCGACGACAACCCTGCAGGCACCGTGTATAGTTTGATTTGTACTATGTTAATAGGGTATGTTACTGTAGCGTTTAGTAAATTTTTCTCAATTTCTAGTTGTTTTGGTGAACTTAATTTCACTTGCCGTACGCGCAGGTATGTCTCCATAATGTGAACCACAACGGGTTTTGCTCCCTCTTCTTGATCAGCATCCAGATTTAAGCAGATCTCAGGACTCGTGCGGGTGAGCTTTATTTTCATATCCACCCCATTCACAAGCAACTTATCCTGGAATGCGAAATCTGTATGCAAGCGTCCAAAACACTCGTATATCTTCTTTTTAGAATTTTTAAATTCTTTCAATACGTCAATAATAGAAATCCAGTAAAAAGTGTCTTGGGGCCTTTGAAAAATGTAAACAGAGATCTAGTTTCTGAAAACAAGGAAATGGCTACCTTGCTAAACGAATTTTTTGTGTTTTTACAATACAAGATGTAACGAATATCCCTACGGTCATAGACATACCTTTTGATAATGGTAATATTTTGGATAATATCGTGGTTAGTGAAGGGGAGGTAATGCGTTATATTGATAAAATGAAAACGCGTAAATCACTGGGTCCGGATTCCATATATCCCATACAACTAAAAGAATTAAAAATAGCATTGTTGTGCCGCTGACAAAGATTTTTAATGCGTCTATTTCTGAGGGGTCCGTACCAGATAATTTCAAGTTAGCAAACGTAACATCTATCTTTAAGAAAGGCGATAAAGGTGCGGCGGGAAATTATAGGCCAATCAGTTTAACGTCTGTTGTAGGTAAGCTACTGGAATCAATAATTAGGGATCATATAGTCGAACACTTAGAAGTGCATAAACTAGTTAGAAATACGCAGCACGGTTTTAGGCGAAACAAATCTTGCTTAACTAATCTTTTAGAATTTTTCCAAAGCGTGGTTGACGTTTACGATAGACATCGGGCGGTTGATGTAGTGTATTTAGATTTTCAAAAAGCGTTTGACACCGTGCCGCACAAAAGACTCATTGATAAAACTAAGGCTCATGGAATCAGGGGTGTAGTAATAAATTGGATAGAAGAGTGGTTGCGACGTAGGAAACAGAGAGTGGTGGTTGATGGAGCGGAGTCGTGTTGGGCTAATGTAGCGAGTGGCTTTCCTCAGGGTTCTGTATTGGGCCCCTTGCTTTTTCTTATATATATTAACGATTTAGATGTCGGCCTAGTCAGTACAGTTTCAAAGTTTGCGGATGACACGAAGCTGGGTAGTAGGGCGATTAATGACGAAGATAGAGGTAAAATCCAGGAAGATCTGAATAAAATCGTTGATTGGTCAGTCACATGGCAAATGAGATTTAACGTTGATAAGTGCAACATTTGCATATATTCGCGTAACGGTAATTTTGCGTATAGTATGTCAGGGAATGATTTAACAAGCGTAGAGCAGGAAAAAGATTTAGGAGTTATAGTCACTGGTGATTTAAAAGTAGCGAAACAAAGTACAGCAACGGTCAATAAGGCGAACAAAGTGTTAGGTTTTATAGCTCGAAATTTTGAGGACAAATCGCGTGATATTATAGTTCCTCTTTATAAATCATTAGTTAGACCCCATTTGGAGTACGCGGTCCAATTTTGGAATCCGCATATGCGCAAAGATATAGACAAAATCGAAAGAGTTCAAAGACGAGCAACTAAGATGATTCCGTCGCTTGGGTCAAAGTCGTACGAGGATAGGCTTAAGGAGTTAAAATTGACAACACTGGAGACTAGGAGGCTAAGGAGTGATCTAATCCAGGTTTTCAAAATTATGAATGGGTTCGATAACGTAGATAGAGATAGCTTTTTCGAAATATGTCAATATAATAGGACAAGAAATAACGGGTGTAAGTTGACAAGTAGAAGGTTCGAGACAGCAGTTGCCAAAAACGTTTTTACGCATAGAATAGTAAATAGCTGGAATAGTTTGCCGGTAGAAGTAATTAGTAGCACATCTATAAACATGTTTAAAAATCGATTAGACGCATATGTTGATAGACTGGGTATAGTTTAAGGTAGTAAAATTAAGGCTTCGTGGTGATAGATCCCACAGCTCAACACAAGTGTTGTGGGATATAGGGAGGCAGCATCTTGGGTTGAGGGATACTCTCTGTCCTTACACACCCCATTTAAAGAGATTCCTCTGCCGAGCGGTGGCCCCCATAGTACTGTGAGGTATTGAAAAACTCATGATCTTCACTTGCCCCACAAACACCTTGAAATGGGAGACCCAAAATGGGTGCACACACATTTCTACATTACTGTACAGTCTTTACAGCCACACCTACACTTTTCCTCCTAAGTATATATATTGTAATGTATATGGTTGTAAATTTTGACTTGGTCCGCAATCGATATGGACCGTGACTTATTTTTCGTTGGCAAGGTACTAGTATTGATGGATACCGTAATGAAATTGACTGGATTCTTTGGATCTGATATATTTGCATGTCGGTTATAAATAGATATAGAGTGTAACATATTTGTGGATAGTAGTCTATTATGACTTGATCCTCTGGATCCAGAGATTCTCTTTAGTTTTAAATCGGTAATTAATTAGTTTTAAATTGATAATTTTTTAGTTTTGTAAAAGTTGGTCGTTGCCGATGCACAGGCAGTTTGTGCATAAATTTATGTTCTTGTGGTTCGGAACCCACGTAAAGTTGTAGGTCCCCTCCGCCACCACGGAGGACATACGCAATACACAATTACGAACACAGTTAGGTAGACCAGCCATGAGTGGATCCTAGGGTCTTTGTTGGGCTGAAACATTATAACATTATAACATTATAACAATATCCCTCGGCACTTAAAAAGGTAGCCTTTGGTTCTTTGGAAAAGTTGAGGACATTTTCCAGATAGGCTCGTAGGTGATAGTACCCCGTGCCTGCCGATATGTTGACCTGATTTAAATATACGTCACACTGGTTGAATATGGAGTGCAGAAAGTTTGTTTCAGGGTATACAGCATATTTGTTATCGCAGTCCGTTCCATCAGAATGAGCTATACGTAGTTTAGTGTACATGTGCACACAGCTTGGATCAAAAAAGTAAGGGCCTGAGGGTATCACGAATTCTATAGGGGCGCTTGGGGAACTAATTGTGTTTAAAGGGATAATTGTAATAAAGTCACTGTGTTCAATAGAAACTTGAGTTGGGGGCATCTCAAAGAGGGAAAGCTCCGATTTACAGCATTGTGAACTACACGGATGGATGAAGCGTGCCATGACGAGTTAGAAATAGTGCCTCCTCTCTCGACAAGTAGTAAACAAACTATGATTCATGAGTTCAATGTCCTTAGCTTATATCAGTCAAAAAAATGGGCAACCATAAGTTTCATTCGCTTACAACACTTCTTTTTTTTATATCCTTTTATGCTTAATGCCACGTGGTGGTAATCCCTTCTTCCGACCAGTCCTCTTCCCGCTAGCATTTTTTCTCTTTGCATCTTTGACGATTTCGTCCCGTGTACGTTTTAAATGTTTTTTTTAGAGCTTCTTTAGGTTTAACCCCAGCCAAATATGTCTTCTGCAGTGTTAAGACCTGATTGTAACGCTTTCCTTCCGAGGTATCTGGCACCCCTCTTCAGCAAAGGAACAGCCGTACGTAGTATGGTTGAAAAAATGGACCCAAGTCCACTACCACGCTGGTATCTCACCCCTCGATAGACGGTAAAAGGCTTTCTGTCCATTATAACTCAGTGCGCTGAAAGTGCAGCTTCACTGTTAAGCTCCCGTTACCGAATGGGAAAATTTACCCTCAATCGTTCTTATATATAGTGAGATATTGGTTATTAGATTAGTTGCGACATTCACATAATGGGGTCTCTCATATGTAATACTCAAACTCCTTCCTCTATGGTTGGGAATGTGAACTATGCGTAGCAGGCGTGCCTGGGTATCCCCAACAAACTGGTGCTCCACTATATTCCTGTAAATATAGCACATGTCTGGGAGCTGAAAGCTTTCATCCAATTTCTCCATCTTCAATTGATACATTAAGCTGGACAAGTCATGCTGTGCCTTGTGAAAGGTATCTCTTTGGAAGGCTGATCGATATCGCCCTTCGGTTATAATTTTGAACACTCTTCGGTCTCTAATATTTCTGTTAGCCTTTGATTTTAGGATTAGAGTATGTGCAGGGTTTCCTTTGTTTACGATTTCGTATAAATCATCGTAAGATTTGAGTTTTTTAAACTTACGTTTAAGTCTCTCACAACATCCTCAGCCGAACCATAAGGCCCGGCCTAGTGTTACTTCTGTACTGTAATACCGTGCAACCTTAGTCCGGGCGATACGTATAGTTTCATCCCGAGTTACCCGGCTTTTCACACTCATACAATCTCTAAGAATCGTAAAAACGGTATTTATAATCAATATTTAAAAAGAGGGTGTCCAGCTGAATTTCACATATCCCCACCTCATACGAATCACGACCCAATTCAATGGGTCCATGGAGCTCTGTTACAAAGTTGGCTAGTGTGTTGTTAGGGTGTACAGACAGGGACGAGGACGGAAGTGTGACGTAGAAATGGTTAGGAGCCATGTTGCATACTATTTAAGCTTCATTATTGCATCAGCTTTTACATAGGTGTTGAAGCTTTCTGGGTACCCTAGCCATTTCACCAAGTACATTTTCCTCTTTCCTGAACCTTTGTTTCCTTAATTTTCTCAATTTTAAACATTTTTTCCTAAATTAAATGCCACTTTCTGCAACTCCTCGCGGTAAAAGCCTCCTACGATTTCTTCCCCATTCAAATCTTCAACGTAATACATCATTATCTCACCTTTAGGTCTCATAGCCCTAACTTTAAAAATCTCACGTGTCCATCCTTGCTCAAATCCCTTCGCGAATTTATTTCCCGAACGCGACAGCCTTACATAATCATTGATTTTGAAACGCGCAGAGTGTGGTGGTGTTCCATCTCTTCTCACCTCTGGGCGCGTACCTCTTTCTAAAACTTCGTTAGGTGTTGTCCCAATCGTGCGATGGTGTGAGCGGTTGTAGGATGATGCCAATGATTCCAGAATGTCTAGAAATCTGTATGTGTTTTTATGTGTAAAATAGCGGTGCATGCGTTCCTTTATGGTACGTTGAACTCTTTCAGCTAAAGAAGCCTTATGTATAGAATTGGTTGTGTAATAGCTGATATTAAACTCTGTCAACATGTTCTGAAAAGCACGGCCTATAAATTCCTTCCCCATATCCGTACAAAAATAGCCAGGAACCCTGTTTTCTTTTAACATCAGTGTTTTGGTGGCTTTAGCAACTGTTTCAGGTGATTTATTTTTCAGAGGAATTAGCCACAGATATCTAGAGAATACATCTATTATGAATAGAATGTAGCGGTAACCATCGTTATACACAGAATATCTTTGCATGTCTGTTAAATCTGCTTGCCAAATAGAGTCAATCGAGCAGCTGTTGTCTTGGCTGTTTTAAACCTTTTTCTCACAGGCTTATGAAGTGTATAAGCGTCCTGCTCCCGCAAAAATCTCTCAACATCTTTTTTTCCTACTCCGTAAACACTTCTGTACAGTCTATCTACGCCTCCGTAGGAGGCTGGGTTAGAAATGTCATAATAACGTCTTCTTAATATGTTAGCCATTTGCGTATTTTAGAGGCACGTGGGTAGGGTTGACCGTTGTTTAACCTCTTCTTTCTCCTCTTCAAAGGTGTTACCGCCGGGGGTGATGGCGTCTTCAATTGTGTCACGTGCGTCGCATGTTCCAAGTCTTTTAACCTGTTCAGATTTCCTATCATTGTTTTGGGACATTTATTTGTTGTAGTCTTGCTTTAATATGCTTCCATCCTGATGGTGAGGGCCTATCCCACTTTCTCACCAGATCATGGACGATGTCTACGATATTCGATCCCTGTACCTTTACTCCTTCCACAATGATCTCGCCTGTATCGGTCCATTGTATGCGGGTCCTCATTCAATAGATTATAAAGACTTAAACCTTTATTCCTCAATGTATGTGGGAGGGTGCTTTTTAATACATGCTCGATGTTCTGTGTGGACCGACCCTTAATCTTTGGTTGGTCAGCTGTATCGTCGGCACAGGTCCTATGTCACCATGTCCATCGTTCCCGTGCTGTGCCTAATAACCACGGGAATCTCTGTCGGGTTCTTATAATTTTCGTACTCGTGAAGAAATTTCTGCAGAGCTTCTTGGTATAAGATTCTTTTCTCATCAGGTGTTTTTTCACTGTTTAATAGGGCTAGCAATTCGCTTTCCATTCTTTTAAGCCTGCTTTTACGGGGATCTAGATCCGTGTCTGGATTCCTTTGCAGTGAAGCATACACCTCGTGTGGAATCACTACCACTTTCTTCATTATATTAATCTAGTCAGTAAAGGGCCCAAAACTGAAAATAAGATGGGTAGGAATGACCCTCCTCTTTGTACAATAATTCGTTTTTTCTTCCCTACAGTTTGACTTTTACGAGCGAGTGCACGTATTATGTTCTTGTAACGGCGTAGGCGAGCCTTCTGAGGTGGTTTCATTGATACATTGCAATTTATAACGTTAAGACAGATTTCACAGATGCATTTTAAAAAGTCGGAGTCGATATTTTTAATAAACATCGCTGCATTGCCGGGGCAGTCGATGATAGATTTTTATTAATTCATGGTATTTCTTTAGCCTCTTTGTCATTCTGGAATATACACCGTTTCAGGCTCGTTTGGAAATATATTCGTTCTTAGAAGCACCCTAAACGTGTTTCGCGGATGAAGGTCGCAAAGCAAATATCCGTAACGCGTGCTTGTAGCTTCTTTATAAACTTCCAAAAACTCCTTACGCTGATTCGGGAACATTTGATTGGCTAATACCCCAATTTGTGATACATCTCTACGTTGCGCGAATAAGACTAGATATTGTGTATTTAACGATACATCGCGCATGTATCTATTTTTGAAAAATAGATTCTGATTGATGAAGAACACGCTTATGTTAAGATGGTGGGAGAATACTGTAAATGTCTCGGCAAACGTTTTATCCATCTCCACATGAGATCGTCAATTACAATGACTGTATGTTCATTTCCCTTTAACGAATTAACATCATATACACCTTTGTGGAACAAAATATCATCTTGGTACTCGTTGAACACTGATTGATACGTCGAATAGCACCATATAACTTTATGCACAAATTTTGAGAACATCTCTCCCTTTTCTTTAATGATTTTAAGCATAAACACAGTTTTACCACATCCTGTAGGTCCAGATATAATACATGTGGATGGGCTCGTGAACCTGAATTTTTCTACAGAGTCCATTTCTAACACGTCACACTCCTAAGTGGGTCATTTACAAAATATAATAAATATTTAAGTGCTACTCCTTATATTCTACAGTCTTGTTTTTCTCTTCTCCCACAGAACCGTGAATGACGATGAGGTACAGCACCCCATCATCGACATTACAGATGACCCCGACGACAGTGTAGTTGTGATCACAGATTCCTTCCCCGCCGACGAATCCTCACCAGCGATACCTGTAGCACGCGACAATTCAAAGCGGAGACATGATGAAGAGCCCTCCACGTCAGGTATAAAGCGCGCCAGGATTGCGCCGGTTGTTAGACCACCAGTAGTAGAGCCCCAACCCTCTACGTCTTACGACACAACCCCCACAATAGTACCTTCCTCAAAAAAAATATATCCCCTTATTCCTGTACAACTCCGTGTACATCCTCCGCAGCAGCTTCTCGCTCTGTTGAGGATGGCATAACATTCGAGTTGGTGCGTACCGATGCCCCCACCCAGTCTTGACTAGAAATCGGTATATAGTCAGGGTTGATCCTAGATCCGTGTATAGCAATGGTGTTGAACACGGACTACGGCGCATAGTTGAGCGTATTGTAGAGTTTGCCCTTCAGAACCGCGACGAACGTGAAGTCAGGACGATGCTGTCTTTTGGATTCGGGTCAGATGACGGAGATGTAGATGATTTTTGGGTAGTAATACCTTTCAGACGTTTGGCAGCTGAAGATATAGAGTATATATTAGGCCGTATAATGCAGGCCTCTCAAAGTAGTATAGCCTTCAATATGGACAACTTCACGGTAAATATTGACCGTGTATCCGTGTTGCGGGTCATAGCGCCACACCTTATACTCTTAACTTCAATTCTCAGGCTATTTTAACGGCATATAAACGTCGATCGTGGTTGCGGCTTTATAGCAGTAGTCTTGGCCGTATGTTTACTGTACTAAATACAGGGTCAAAAACATTTGGTTGCCTACGGTAGTGGAGCGTGCCCGTAAACTAGCTGTAGACTGTAAACTTGAGTTTGACTGTGCTATGGGTCCTGAAGAACTGAGAAGGGTAGAACAGGAAATGAATGTTCGTATAGCTGTATTTGGACTGGATGATCGTCGTAGGACTGTGTATGTTTTTAAAAGCAGTGAGAGATCGTACAAGGCCCCTACTTATTTTAGGACTGTCAGGGACAACGTATCTCCCCATCCGTAATATAAGGGACCTTTACGCGAGTTATGATAAAAGTCGAAAATATGGGCGACATCATGATTTGTGTAAGGGATGTATCGAGTTTGCGGATGATATAGTGAAACATTGTAAAGATTGCCACATGGTATGTGAGCAGTGTAAAAGCTCCAAATGTGAAAGCCGTGTAGTTGAAGCTGAGAAGAGGGACTGTGATGTGTGTAGACGCACATTTTTCAATAATAACTGTTTTGAGCTCCATAAATCAATTGGCACGTGCAGGAAAATGAGAATCTGTGAATGTGGTATGTTTCATATGATGGATAATTGGGGAATTTCAAGCATAAATGTTATGAAATTCACTGTCCTACATGCCATGAGAAATATAAGGCGGATGGAGTAAAGCATGTATGTTATATGAAAGATGCTAAGCCTAAAAATAACCCTTGTATAACTGTGTACTACGATATAGAAACATACACGAACGCAGAAACCAAAGAGGTTATTCCACATTTACTTGTAAGCCAGACTATCTGTGATGAGTGTATGGAGATCGAGTGTGATGAGTGTCACAAATGCGGTAAACGTACAAACGTTTTTAAAAAGAGTGCCTACGATAGCCCTGTGAAACTCTTTGTGTCCTATATTGTCAAGCTAGCGGACAAGTTAAAAAAAATGACTATATTCTCGCCCATAACGGGGCAAAATTTGACACAGTTCCTTTATAAGGAGTTGCTTGAACACGAGTCATCTGAGATATTTACAGGTGACCCCTTGAAAGAGGCAACAAGCTAATACAGATGCAAATAAGTGGTAATGTACAGTTTAAAGACACTATTATTCACACCTTGTAAATTAGCATTCCCTTACACGTTCCTCACTAAAGAAACTTTAAATTACGTAGGACTACCTCCATCCAAACATTACTTTAACTATGAATGTATGAGTGCAGATGAACGTGAAGATTTTGACCGATACTACAACAGTTTTAATGAATGTAATCCTTATAATATAGCTGATGAATGTCAGCGTTATTGCGCGAATGATGTGCGCGTGCTTAGAGTATGTTTCCAGGCCTTTAGAATGATGTACATAGGCCGTTTCAAATGCAATCCGTTGCAAGTCGCAATCACGATTGCCTCATTATGTTTTGCGGTGTTCAAGAATAACTTCATGCCTAAAGACACCTTTGCCATTATTCACAGAAACAATCGCCGCAGTTATGGGCACAAGGCTATTTACTGGCTCATACACCTACAGCAGCAGCAGACAGGTGTATACATAAAACATGCCCGCAACACGGGTGAAGTACCCATTAAGATTAATGGTCGTGTTTTTTGGGTTGATGGTCTAAGTGAAAACCGTGCCACTGGTGAGAAGACTGTGTACTCCTTTAACGGTTGCTGGTGGCACGGATGCCCCCGTCCTGAGTGCGGAATCGTTGGAGATATCCACGGTAGATCTCCTGCCGATTGTCTTGCGTAGACCCGCACCCGCGATCAACTTATAGGATCCCAGTTCACTCACAAAGTCTTGTGGGAACATGAGTATGATGCACTGATGGAGAAAAAACGGACAGTACCGTGAAGAAATAAACACGATCAAGCGTTCAATGGTGTTGGATCCTCTCAAATGCGGTGATACCTTGTTCGGAGGGAGTACAAATCCCTTCAAGCTATACTTTCCGCCTACGGAGGGTGTGAAACTCCATTACTACGACTTCTGTTCTTTATACCCCTACGTGATGAAGAACAATCCGTACCCCGTAGGTGCGCCTGAGAAACTGGTGGGGTCTGATCTACCCACCATCAACGAGTTCTCAAGAAATTTGAACGGGTACTATTTCGGCCTTTCTTTCGTAGACGTACTCCCCCCTCGCGATTTATGGATACCGATCTTACCCGTCGTTATCGACCACGAGCTCATGTTTCCCTTGTGCGTGAAGTGCGCAGAAGAAAACAATGGTGATTGTGACCATACAACCCACCAGCGTAAGATTAGAGGTGTATATACAAGTCCAGAGCTGGATCTAGCTGTTCGCCATGGCTACAGCATATTGAAGATACATGAGGTGTGGAGGTTTCAGAAGCTACCCAACCTTTTCACGCCATATATAAACGCTTTTTTGAAAGATAAGGTCGAAGCATCAGGGTATCCGCGAGTTGATACCGAAGATGAAAAGTCGGCCTATATTCAACGTTACCGTGACCGTGAAGGTATACAGCTTGACCGTTCCCAAATTGTAAAGAACCCTGGCAAGCGCTTTAGTGCAAAGTTGTGTCTAAACAGTCTTTGGGGAAAATTTGCACAGAATATCGGCAAAGGGAACGTTCATTTGGCACAAAGTTATAGTGAAGTCTGGGATTATGCCAATGCTCCCGATAAAGAGGTCATGGTGATCATGAATGTAGGTAATTGGCCACAGATACCTCACAGGTTACAAACATACCTGTAGCCAGCTTCACAACGGCCTACGCACACATCAAACTTTGGGGCTTATTGCATTCTCTTGGGCGGAGGGTATTGTACGCTGATAGATAGTGTGATATTCACAGAGAGGGAGGGTCAATACATGCCTCCTATTGGTGAATTCCTCGGTGAGTTGACTGATGAGATCAAGGATAAATATGGAGACACCGCATACGCCGACTCTTTTGTCTCAACAGGACCAAAAACTTATGGGGTACGGGTGAGAGTCGGGGAGGATATGAAATATATCGTGAAGGCAAAGGGTATCACGCTCGACCATGCGAATTGACGCGTCGTTAACTTTGAATCGTTGAAGGATCTAGTGTGTTTGGATGATGATGAGGGCGATCGGCCGCCCCAACTAACTGTAGGCACCCACAATTTTTGGGCAAAGAAGCTAGGGGGCGTGAAGGAACTTAGGGGTACAAAGGTATGCCGTAACACCTATAGGAAACGTTACCAGTTACCTGGTACCTATGATACCGTACCCTTTGGGTACCATAATCTTTGATGTGTCTATTGCTAACTTATTTATTACACGTATTTGTAAATATATATATATATATAATTATATATATATATATATATATATATATATATATATATACACCTTGAATATTTCGTTTATTAAATAAATCGTGTTTCAATTAGCGTTTCAATTTCTCCTTTGTGTGTAAGCTCCGCCCACTGTAAGACCAGCAACGTGAGTCATGCTACTACCTGGGCTTCCCTGCGTGCTCAGTTGATCGCAGTAAGCCCTGGACATCAAACGTCTATTCTCCCGCGTAGACAGAAAATAGTAATGGCTATCTTTAATATTGCTTGTTCAACGTTTATGAAATGGTATTCTGCAATCAAGATGTAGTGGATACTGAAAAACTCACTATTCCACCCTCTTTTGATGCTTTTAAGGCTACATTGAGTCGTGCGAAGGAGCAAGATGTACAAATACTCTATGGCTATTCTGGTGAGAGCATTGTAGGATTTCGTGGGACAAGTGATGTACTGAACTATGTTGTAGGACTAAACTTTATAAAAACTTATATACCGTGAAGTAAAAGAAACCACGTGCAGAAGAGAAACAACGGTTATGGATAGTGAGTCTTGTTGATGAGTGGTGTGACAAGCGATATTATATCATGTTACATCATACCGAGTACTCGTGCCCTGCGACTGAGAATGTAAATCTCGTCATCACGGAGAATCTTAAGTATTTTTATCAATATATTAATATATATCATGAAGTTTGTAGAGGTTGTGGCTAATGCCCTGTGCGAGTTTTTAACAGACTTTAGAGACGAGTATCGCTTGTTAAACAAAAAGGAAAAATATGGGCATATGTTCCTCTCAAATAGTGCGCCGGAATGTGAAGATGTTTAGTTTGTGGAAATGAACGTGTGGTGAGTGGTAAAACATTAGAACCGTTATAAAATGTGTTTAGTTCGTGAAAATTACCCTGAAGAAAAATGTCTGGTGCGTATTCGGGGAAGTGGGAGTGATAAAACATTAAAACCGATATTACTTCGTGCGTCGCAGATGGAAAAATTTTCAAAACACCTGCCCAATATAATGGGATACAACGATTCATGTTGGAACAGCGCCGTACACGTTTCATTTGATTATGGTGTGACTCACTCCTCCCGTCGAGCCGACGCGTTGCATGTGGCTCATAGTTATCTCAGAGCTTGAACCGAGTGGACGTGCGCTCCTCGAATACGATGGAACTTCCTTTGAGCAGCATTCTCAACGTCGTGTACGATGTGTCCGTGACGAAGTCGTTGCGCGTGTTCAGGCGTAAATCCGGTGTCGTTAACTATGTACTGGAAACGGATTGTAGACAAACAAACAAACGGAATGTTGTTTATTTAAGTGTCGAGGAGATGAATAGAATCTTCGTGATAGTTGAGAAGTGGAGTGAAGATCGTTATAAAATTCCTACAGGTGTAAGTACAAGAAGAGAGCAGATTAGTGACAACCCCTCATATGCCGTTGTATGTACGTTGTGTATTAAAAACGATCGGCCATGCATTGATATACGGTTGATGTGGAAGAATGCTTCTGATAATAACGCTCTTGTCCCTACGCGAAACCGTTTCATACTCGACAGAATGTTTGAAATCGTCTGATTCCGCAAGCTGAAGCCTATATTAGACGCGCGTGTTACGGATATGCTTTATTTTGATACGGTTCTTCAATATGCATACGCCGCTCTGCTCGATGGGTTTACCGAGTGTAGGGTTGAACAAGGTGAGAATGGTCTAGAGCTGGAGGATTATTTAAAAAGTTTAGACTGAAATATCATGAACTTTGGTACAAAGCACTTGAGCGGTACAGGGCTGAGCTCACCTACACCGTTCACCCTGAAGAACTATTTCTTTATATAACGAGCAGTTGTCGCAACGACTTAGATTATTTCAACTGTCGCTATGCAGTGTGAAGAAGAGTTCACGATTGAAAAGCTCGGGTCGGTAGAAATAAACCCTCGGTTGGAAAGGCGTGTTTATAAACTTGTATTTGACGTTGTGGCTAACGATGAACTCTTTGTGCGTGCTTTTGATTGTATTCTAGACGTATTTAAAGATAACTTGCCAACCGGTTGTAAAGTGGGAACAGAAATAGTACTGAACGATATGAAGGCCCTTCATATCGAGTACAGGTTTCCCTATACCTTAAGCGGTGAAATATTATTAAACCGCGTATACTGCGTAATGCAGAGCAATAATGATGTAATTGTAGACTCGATTAAGTGTGAGTTTAGTGTTTTGCGCCGTAAAACAAAGTGAAATGTATTTATATATTTAACATAATTGTGTATATATATATTTCTCCTGTACTGTTATATTGGTTATACGTTTTGTATTTATTTTTGATTTTGTGCGGTAGAAGATAAAGTGTATGTATTTATTTATTTAACATAATTGTGTGTGTGTGTATTTCTGCTATATTGGTTATATTATTTCTTATTTTTTATTTTTTATTTTGATCATTTCAATGTATATTTATTTTCTATATATTTACAATATTTAATAAACAGAATGCTGTAATGTTGTTTTATTTAATTCTTTTGGTTGTAAACAATTACACCAAATGGCTGGTTACGCCTTCTAAACCTACTGACGGATTTCTAAGCTAACTGTTAAGAATAAATTAAATAAATGGCACAATCTGGCAACTCAACCTGAACAAGCCATTTACGCCTTCTAAACCAAGTCAATAATATAGGCTTTAATTAAAAAAATAGCACAACCTGGCAACTCAACCTGTACAAGCCATTTACATCTTCTAAGCCAACTGGCTGATTTACAACTAATAAAACAGCGGCGGGTCGGCTGAAGTGTTAATATGCACTTGGCTCCTACCAGGTGAACATCTCTTCCTTTCTCTCCTGTCTTTCTCTTGGGGATAACGCCGCCTCCAAGTTTCATGACCCTTGTTGCACTTGCAACATTCCCCTTGCAGCATTGAGTTGTTGCATAACCCCTCCCCTTTGCAACAATGATCATTATCTCTGCAACTTTCTTGCACTCGTCCATTTTGCGCCCATACTACTTAGGTGTAGAAACTTTGTTCTTTATTTGTATATCTTGCTTTTCGCTGTAGCTTTGTTAGTTTTTCATAATAAATGTTTAAAATCGGGAAGATCATTTGCAATCACCGGTACTATGATTAATTCTAATTTAGGCTGCAGTAGGCCTGGTTCTGACTTAAATATTGAAGACGGTCGACGAAAGCTATACGCTACCAATTATATAATAAATAAATCGTGGGATAAAGACATTCTTAGCAAAAATTAATTAGGCTTCACTTATAATCCTACTTCGAGTACAGAAAATTCTGTATAAAAAAATTATAATTTAACATACGACTCGTCCGGCGCAAGGTTAACTTGGTTCCAGTAGTAGTATGATGGCAAAATATAGTGCAAATGCAATTGCTATTCAAGATGATGCAATGGGGGAGAGTGGTGGGTGTAATGAGAGAGAAGGGGATGCAACAAGGGGAGGGGGTTTAGCCCCCTTGTTGCATTAAGGGGGAGAGGGGGTTTGAGGGAGAATGACCTCCCCCCAAAGGGGTAACCTAACCTAACCTGTCCTGACCTAAGAAGGTAACGTAAGGGAGATGTTCACGCAGGCATGTCTCGACGCATAATTAATTTCTTTACAGCCTTAGAAGGTGTAATCAGCTAGCTGGCGTAGAAGGCTTAATCGGCTTAGAAGGAGTGTATATATACACACACACACACACACACACACATATATATATATAATATATATATATATATATATATATATATATTAATGGTAGAGTAGTTGCCAGATTGTGCTATTTATTTAATTAATGGTCCAGCCACAAGACTGTATACATATATTAAAGGAGAGATGTTCGCATTGCCTCGACTCATAACATAATGAAGCTCAGCCAGGAGAGCGTGCAAGAATGTAGAGGCAGCCATCTACCAGCCAGTTGCCAGCGCCACCAGCGGCAGGGATGATAGTAATACATTTATTAAAGGAGAGATGTTCTCACTGCCACGTCTCATAACATAATGAATTTCTTTACAGCATCAGTTGGCTTAGAAGGCGTAATCTTGGCGTAGTATATATATATATATATATATATATATATATATATATATATACAATGTAGAGCCAGCCAGTTGGCTTGCTTAAATACATTTATTTACACAAGCACCCAAAATAATAATATTTACCTTGAATATCGCTTTATATATTCGCGCCTGAAACACTCAGAGAAGAAAATACCATTTATATATTTCCTTCGTATACAACTAATTCCCAAACACTTATCAATGTCGCCAAATAATTAATTGACTTAAAACATCCAAAATATTACCCTACTCATTCAACTAAAACAAATTTTCGAATAACTAATAATATGGGTGCTTATTTCAGTCGTGGTTCACCCAATTAGAAAAATCATTTTTTATATATTCAATGCACTTCGTATATAACTATTTATACATTCACTTGTTTCCTTCGTATATAACTAACTCATTTTATATAGCCCCAAAACACTTAACCAAACCAACATCTCGTATATAATTTAGTCGCCAAACGAATCCGTGGAAGCAATTAATTTATTCGAGAATAGTCGGGGAGAATTAATCAAATGGAATATAAACCAAAAGAACTAAATAAAGCACATCATCTTGTTTATTTATTCGCAAAGTCAACGATGAGGCTTCCAATTTTAGATATTTTTCCAATCATAAACAAGTTCTCATTTTACAATCTTGAGAAAATTTGAAGGCAACCTGAAATAAACAATATCGTATTTGGAATATCCCGATAAACAAAGGTTCGTACAAAAGCACTCTGTATACGATTAAGTGAACATTTGGACAAGGCCTTATTGAGGCAATAAAAGTATCTCATTTCTTTCTTGAGAAACATTTTACGCTCTCTCCTGAAATTCTCGAATTCAGTTCATGTAATTTGTCAACCACACATTAAACATTTTTTTAGAACTAATAAAAGAATTTCTTTAGCTAACTTTAAGTATATATAGAATGCACCCGAGATTCTCACAGACTGGAAATAAATGAAACATCCCATATCCATCCATTTCAGCGTAAACAATACTGTATTTCAAATATCTCGATAAACGAAGGGTGGTCCAAAACCATCCTGTATAATGATTGAGGGAACATTTGGACAAGGCATTCTGAGCCAATAAAAGAGTCATATTTCCTTAGTTAAATAGAACGAAATCAGGCTATAATAACATTTTCAAGAACTGCGTTTAATATAACACAGCTGCCAGAATCATTTTATTTACTTTATGGATTATCACTTCAATGTAAAGAAACCCTTTCGAGAAATCAGCTACCGTCCCGTGAGGCATATCTCAACGACGACAGCCAAATGGTTGTAAAGAAATCAGCCACCGTCCGATAGGAATATCTCACCGATCCTATTTAAATATTTCATTATTCAGAGCTAATCAAAACAATTTTTATGAGAAACGCATATTGTATGAGCAAAACATGATATTTTCCTATCTTTCGTTTTAACAGACTTTTCTCGTAATATTATTCAGAGCTAATTAAATTTAATAGAAGTGTATTGACTTTTATTAGAAGTGCATAAATATTATATGAGCAAAAACATTATATTTTCCTATCTTTCGTTTTAACAAACCTTTCTCGCCTTTAGGAATCCTAATTACTTAAGGTATCGTGCGATAGGCATATTTCTTTTTTGAATGAAATACTTAACTAACATTATTCAGATCTAATTAAATTACTTAGAAGTGTATAAATATTCCGAAATAACATCCTCCCCCCATATTATTATATACTTGTTTCATTTTAGTAGGTTTACCCCTAAGTAAATAGCATTTTCTATGCATATTTTAGAAAAAACTCGAATTTAAGGTTTAACTTAACCAATTTTTTTACTTTTACAGTGCGTTAAAGTAATCTTTCATTATAGATATTTGAAAGGCGTGTAAATGTTCGTTCAATCAAATCGGTTATAGACATTTGAAAGGTATATAGAAGTGTTGCTTTTGTATATACATTTTATTAGCCCCGCGTCCTTGTTTGAGGACACTTTTTAACACTACATTTTAGGATAGACAATAAATTTTTAAACATTAATTTTCTGCATCAGATATCTATCTCGCGCTTATTTATAGTCTAACCGAATATAACAATATCAGGAAATACTTTTGGTATAAATTATAAGCCTTCTCTCTCAGGGAAAAAATTAAGGACCGCTCATGCCCATTCTAGGGGGGCGCGCTCTCCCCGCACCTATAAAACACGCGTAACAGCCATTACAATTCAGTTTAGTGAAGTTATCAAACGGTACATACAAATTTATACGCAAAGAAAATGTCGGACGAATTCCCGAATATTGTCATGCAAGTCCCCTATGTGAATAAACTCATTTGCTCTCAGTAAAGTATAATCAATCTATTGTGTCGCCATTTTATGTAGAAGTGTTTTTTGTGAGTGCACAATTTTAATCTATTATTTTTATCTGAAAGGTCAGACTACCATTCACGGGTGTTTCTATGTAGTGATACAGTGTGAGTAGCTAGTTTTATCTATATATCGTTATTTATATATATATATATTGTATACATATAATACCCATTCTCTACGTATGTGCCGTTATTTTACAGTGCTGATGCGTGTGTCCATTTTACGAGATTAGTAGATGAAGGCGCATTCTCGAGTCAGGCCTTAGAGCACGTAGCGTTACAAGAATCGCGCTACGAGAGTAACCCCGGCTCGAGCGGTATAAACTCTAATAATAATTAAACGTATATATTCTTAGGAGTGCTCCGACTATATTATTTTTCCTTTTTTAGGGACGACCATCCCGAATGTGAAATTATAGGAGCTACATTGTAAGATTTTATTCTTGTGTGCTGAATAACACTTGATGCTAAAATTTATGTATCGATATATCTGATGCAATTTGAGTGGCCTATGAATTTCATTTAGCGTATACCTCACATTTTCATGTAGTATATGCATATATGTAGCGGACCGACAAAACTAACAAGTAGACAGACAAATTCTTCCTTCCACGCCATCATCAAACATTCTTGGAAGATACACGTGGTCAATGAATCTGAAACAATGAAAACGTCTGTTTCTTCCCAAAAGGCGCGAAAGCAAGCCATTATAAAGGACGCGTGGAAGGCATCTCAAGATATGGCGCGAAAGTCCACGTCACAGACTATATAAGCGAGATTCCACTGATATTCATTCTCACTCACTCTCACTTGTTCACTGATCGAACCCGTCACGTCAACCGCCCTCCGGCTTCCCGCTGTTCCTTCAAGGCTCTGGTCGAGCCTACACGAAGTCTATCATCAAGTAAGGCTCTATACCAAACCTCACTCCGTTCGTGCATTCATCTCGTAAGTTCATTCTTCAAGTCGTCACAACGTCAGCTTTAGCCGGCTCCCTTCAGGGCCCAATTCAACACGCTTCACTCAAAAACGCATCATCACTCGAAACAGGCGAAGTCTTTCCCGCTGGAGGCGTTTTCATTGGCCTCTTTCACCACACCTCAGCTGGTTTACAATCAACCACAGGAGCACCGGCCAAGCTCAACGCTACGAGAAGTCATCCTCAAGGTGGACACATTAGGTGACTCGACGGCGAAGCTACAAACCCAAATCACTCCACATCTGGTCAGTGTTCACCGCTTTACGAAAAACGGCCGTCAACGAGAATTCATTAGGCCCATCAGACCTTGACTTACGGAACAAACTTCCAAGAGGCAACAACACCCGGGCCTACAGTAATAGGTTCACCCTCAACACATTCTACAGAGGGTTTCATCGTCCCGGCAAGCTAAGCGCACCTTTTCTAAGTAACTCGTGAAGCCTACACCAGCCCACCGCCGAACGGTAGGCTATACTCCCAAAGTGTGTAATTAAGCGTTCCAACTGACTCTCGTTAAAGAACGCAGTAGGCCTATTTCCAAATTCAAGTATTATACCAAAACCGTAATCGCGTAGTATCCGCTATTGTGTTCATTCATATAAATACTTTACATCCGTTTATTTTATGTGATAGATTTGAGTATCCTCTTACTAAAGGCCTAATTCACTTAGCATCATATTATTGCCTTTATATAAATGATATTCGTGCAAGCCTTTATATAAATGATATTCGTGTAATCACTGTAACAGCATTTCTTTCAATTATTATTAGGCTCCAGCATCTTGTTTAGGAGGCCACTTATGCGTAATTCTAGCCTACCTAGTCCATTTACAGTGTACCAATTTAACGTGTATATTTTCCATTATCATTTCGTTGCATCATTTATTCTATGTTCATTCATGCCTAACAGCTAGCCTATTTAATCAGTGTGTTACGCATTCTATTCAGTGTACTAAACGCACGGGCATTCTGTGTCATTACTAGGCCCATTCAATGTTCATTCATGCATAACCTTGAGCCTTCATAATCAGCGTGTTACGTAATCTATTTGTTATATTATAACGCACATGCATAATTTCTGTAATTACTAAGTTTCATATTTCATGTCCCATTTTTTTGTATCCCATTAGCCTCTCATAAACGAGCGTATTTCTTAACAATTGATCTGTATGATTCCTTTTATTTACAATCCTCAGTCAGACTTTTCCCTAATACAAATGTCGTTATAGAATTGTTGGGCACTCTAATCATTGTTTATCTTTTGTTATTCACTGTGAACAAATAACTGATTTATTTTCTCAATTAATACAAAACAATAAGGTGTTATTTTATAACCATAACAATATTTGCTTGGGTGTAATCCAAGTTGGTGACCTCGAAGCAATTCGTATCACTCATAAATATTATAGTAGGCCTACTCCATTAGCCACCTTCAACCGGCGATACTGTAGGACATCATAAATTGTTAACCCAGCCTGTCATTAATAAACAATCAATTTGCATCAATTAATCATTATCACCTCAAACGGCTAAATCTAGGCCCACTATATATATATATATATATATATATATATATATATATATATATATATATATAGTTTTAAGATATTTATCGTATCCTCTATTTTTAAAAGCCCTGACACGGACCTCCGCAGGAGTGTACTGGAATACGAAGCAACAATGGCTCCTCAAACCATTGACCTCACCGGGTGAGGATTCGTTTTTGTTTTTAAAAGCCTCTGTATTCTCGACATTTTTGCTGAAAGACGGACTAAAATGCGGTTGTAAATACTCTACTAGGGGGAACTAAATAAAACTACAATAATAATTAAACGTACATATTTTTAGAATTGCTCCAACTGTATAATTTTTTTTCTTTTTAGGGACGATCAGCCGTCCGAATGCGATTGTCGATGAGGTGGTGTAAGTCTTTGTTCTTTTTTCTTGTACGTGTGTGTTGGGGTGTAAGAATAAACCATATATTTCCAACATTTTAGTAATACCATTCATTTTAAAATTAACACATAATTCTTCTAACAACACATTTTCACATAATATCGGCTTAATACATCGACCCGTAGTATATATACATGCTCTATGCAATACGCATTTCATTTACAAAGGGGAATCTGCGGACTACCTCACTAAACATGAGGTTATCATTAGCCTCATAATCACATAAATCTAGCTTTATTTAAGTCTGAATAGCTGTTCCCGCGAGCTAGAAATGAAATAAAGCAGCGGCAATGGTGCCCACACATATTTGAGAAAAGCGATTGATATCTTTGCGGGTTCCATACAACTCTTTGTACACAGTTTTTTTATAAAATCCATAATTACGGGGTTGAGCCACAATTGCATTGCTAGAGAATCATAACAGTAGACACATTCTCTATTTCTAACATCGCGAACCGGTGGGTACCCGGGGTACCCAGTGGATCGGAGTTTACTATAAACGCGACATTTTTTTTCGTAATCGGTTTCAATTTTTCATTTTTCGCATAAGTCCTGTTGAATATGTTTCGTGTGAAACAATCCTGCTTCATAACTGCGCGTATAGTTATTTCATCCATTATTTTTAAAAATCGCCAGATACGCTTCTGAAGCGATCAATCTCGATGACGCTTTGACTTTCCAAGTAAAACAGTACAGGTTACGCTTCCACACTGGTCAGCTGCAGATCAAATACGTAAAATGCGCTTCCATTTATAAACTCACCTAGTGACTCCCGAGCCAAAAACATCACAACCATTAATATCGCGGGATAGATTATGGTACGCGCGTGAACATAAAGAAAACTCTGATCCTGTAGAATATCTCACTTCCAAACCATCAACAGACGCGCCGTTAATATGTAAATTTATACTCAAGCCGAAATTTTGGAATTTGAAAACGGATTTCTTATAGTCCCCGACCATGGATTTATGGTCGAGCAAGCCAATAAGAACACCTTGTGGGAGAATACCCAAGGCTACATTTTCTCTCTGCTTGGTGGTTACATCCGCCGTGACGGTATGCGTTTTTAAAATCACCCGCCTCATCGGCTATTTAGCTGTTTAATTTCCATCTGCCTCGTAGCAGCTAGCTTCACACGACGAACTCTTAAGATACGCATCTAAAATGTGTACAACAGGTTTGGCAGATTGTTCGCTACCCTCATCCAGATTTAAACATATCTCGAGGGCTGTACGTGTAATTTTAATCCTCATTTCAATACCATTCAAAAGCAGCTTATCTTGCGAAAAAAAATCCGAATGTAGTCTCGCGAAGCAATCGTATATTTTCTTGAGAATTTTTTAATTTATTTTTTTACGCTGGCCATCAATTGTGGGGTATAATACCCCTGGGCAGCCAAATGTGTCTTTTGCATCTCTCGTAAAGTTTAAGACAGTTTCTAAATAGGCTCTATAATGATGATGGCTAGCTCCAGGTGACACGTTAGTTTGATTTAGGTACACATCACACTGACTTATCGGCGTGTGTGTGTGTGTGTGTAGAAGTTGTTTTCAGGATATACAGCGTAACCCTCTTCACAATCTGTGCCGTCCGAATGTGCAATTCTTAGTTTAGTGTAAAGAAATATGTTGGAAGGGTCGAAAAATGACTACCTGACGAAGAAATCACGAACTCTATAGGAGCCGTCGTTGGTCCAATAGCGTTGAGAGGATGAATTGTGACGAATTCGGTCTCCACATTACTTGTCTGCATCGGAGGCATGTCAGAGAGATTTAACTCGGATTTGCAGCATTCTGAACTGTGAGGATGAATAAAATGAGTCATGGTACCCGTTAATGCACCCTTCCACTTCAGTTGTACAAACAGTTATGAGAGGCCTCTGTAACAGATTTACCTTATATTAGTTTTTAAAAAATAAGTCCACGACCGGTTTCATACGCTTAGTACATTTCTTTGAAGTCCTTCTCCGCTTTACACTACAATTTGTCTGCTTAGCTTTCCTTTTTTTCCTCGTCGTACAGTGCGTTTTCTTCCTCTTCTAGATACCTTTTGTTTTGTCTTTCTTCTTCCGCCGCGCATTTTTCTCTTCGCATCTTCGACGATTTCATCCCTTGTACGTCTAAGTGTTTTCTGAGAGATTCTTTAGGTTTGCTACCTGACATTATATCTTCAAATGTGTTAAGTCCTGATTGTAGGGCCTTCTTTCCAAGATATTTGGCACTACTTTTCAGTGAGGGCACAGCTGTGCGTAGTATAGCCGAAAAAAATGATCCGATCCCACTGCCACGTTGGTACTTCACCCTACGGTAAACGGTAAATGGCCTCTGTCATTGTGCCGCAACACTCCGGAAGTGTAGCTTCACGGATAAGGTCCCGCGACCGAATGGAAACTTTTTCCCCTGAATCGTTCTTATATTGAGATGCTGGTTAGTAGGTTAGGTGCAACTTTAACATAATGAGGCTTATCATATGTGATACTTAAGCACTTGCCTCTATGATCAGGGATATGTACAATGCGTAACAAACGCGTCTAGGTATCCCCAAGAAATTGGTGGTCCACGATATCATTGTAAACATAACATGGTCGGGGAAGGGGGTCCAGAGGCTAATTTCGACAAATTTAGTTGTTGTTTAGCCGATCAGCCCACCGTGAATTCGAGCAAGCCGGTGGCACGCAAGTAACCGATCGCCCTCTTCGGAGTGGACCAGAGGTTCAGCGCACTAGTGATGTTGTGCTGTGTTCTATGTTGTGCTAGAGTGGTACAGTCTGTCATAATGTGTTTAATTGTTTGTGGTGTGTCGCGGCACAGGTGGCAGGTGTCGTCTGTGGAGTTGTCTAGTCTGTGTTTATATGTCTGTAAGTTGAGGTGATGTCCACATCGGAATCGTGCTAAGTTTACTCGATCCGATCTGCTTAAGCTGAGCTCTGACCTGTTAATGGGTGGCGGCTTCGCACCTAGGACCGCATTCGGACCGATTCGTGTCAATGCTTTGTGGGTTAGGTGTGTGTGTGTGTGTGTGTGTGTGTGTGTGTGTGTGTGTGTGTTTTCTGTACTGTGTGATGTCTGTGGGGCGTGGTATGGAATGGAGCATTTGGTTATAATGTCTCTCTGGTGTTACCTTAATGGTGCGAGGTGTCGGTGCATGATTGTACATGTAGTGGGCAAGGGTGTTGTGGGTTAGTTGTTCCTGTCATGAATTGTGTTCCCCTCATGTCTAAATGTTCCCTAACTTTCAGTATTTTTGTTTATGTGTGCAGGTGTTCTATTGGTGGTGTTTGAGTGCATCCTGTAATGATACGAAGTGCGTTGTTTTGTATTGTCTGTAAGGTGTTTATGCGTGTGTTTGAGATAATGGGTGCCCAGCATGGGCTAGCATAGTCCATAACTGAGCGAATATACTGTTTGTATATGAGTGATGTTGTTTCCTGCTGGTGTCCAAAGTTTGTGCATGTTAGTACCCTAAGCGTGTTAAGTCTTGACGTACATTTGTTTTTAATGTCCTGAATGTGGTTTGCAAAAGATAATGATGTGTTGTATGTGACCCCAAGTATTTTGGTCTTGTGTGTGAAATGTTGGTGTTGTTTAGTGTAAGCTGTGGAGTTATCTGGTGTTCTTTTGTGTTGCTTGTAAGCAAGGTGATGGTTGATTTTGTGGGCGCTACTTTGAGTCTATTGTGTGTGAGCCAGTCTTGTATACTGTTTATGTATGTTTGTAGGTTATTTGTAGTGGTGTCGATGTTGTTGTGGGTGGATGTTAAAGTGATGTCATCTGCATATGATGATAAGGTAAGCTTGTTATCAATGGGTGTTGGAATGTCATGCATGTTTAAGTTGAACAGTGTTGGTGAGAGAACAGTCTTGAGGGACCCGTTCGGAAAAAGCTTGTTTTTGGATGACTTGCCATTAAATGTGACATGTGAGTATCTTCCTGAAAAATAGTTGCTCAGCCACCTTTTAATGTTATTGTGCATGTTTGTGTTGAGTATTTTGTTTAGGAGAGGGAAGCGTGGGATAGCATCAAATGCTTTACTGATGTCTATTGTTGCTAATAGTGTACGTTGAGCTGGTCGTCTGGAGTTGATGCCATCCATGATGTGCTGCGTGATGTTAGTGAGTAATGTCGTGGTTGAGTAGTGAGGTCTGAATCCATGTTGAGTAGGCGATAGTGGTATGTGTGGGTTGGTGATTTGTAAGATTAGTCTTTCTGTTACTTTGGAAGGTGTGTATGGAAAAACTATACGCGCTTACAACATGGTATCTTATGTGGTACCTTTACTTCTTAATTAAATATAAATTATTAATTGAATTAAATATCTATACAAAATTGCCTCGGGATTGGCGACATAGCCTATTGGGAATGAAATAATTGCCATACATACGTACATACAACCCATATGTAGGCTTCGGACCTGCATAACAACAGAAACCAAATTATGATCTCGTGTTCAAACTTTTCCATTGCCAACTCATGAGAATTACATCGAGAAACGAGTCAACGACCTTTTCTAAATCAGCAATTTATAATAAAAATACGAAGATTATATTATATCGGCGCGCTTGGAGCTGTTTATGTTACAGCGAATGCTTTAAACAGGGAAGATGTACTTCGTCTTCTCTAAAGTTCTGAGTGAATTCCTTATAATATAAAACCTAATAACTATAAAAAGGATAGGCCTATTCCTTCAGGGGTTTAAATAGTGACTGCCTATATTAGTTACGTCGAGTGAACTCATTGCGTAACTCCATGGTACCACGGCCCTACATCGAAACAGAAGCGAGGTTCAACGAAATAATAAGGTAAGACAATTTCTTTCTTTGCCATTGGGTAGTCCAAATCCCGAAAACAATTAAATAAACAAAGAGGTCCTTTGAAAACCTACACATACATAACTCTCTAACGAAAAAAACATAGGGCTTTTGTCGTTAACTCTCCACTGAAGCTGCTGGAAATTTCCAACGGATGAGGGTAACAGGCAATCAACCCATAGCCCTATATAGTTTTTTCATATGGTGGCCCGTATATGGGGAACTGACCCTCTAAAATTTACACTGACATACACAGTGGCTAGGCTTAGCTCATTAGGCCTAACCCCAATTTCAACCATAACAGCACTATAGTTTTTCATATGGTGGCCCGTGCAACTGGGAGCCGATCCCTTTTACCTTTACACTAACCGAAAACAAAGGCTTGTTCATTTAACAGGCATAACTCATTTTAGGTCCTATAAAAATAGGCCCACAACATAAAGCCTATTTAATAGGTCCGACTCTTTAACAAAAAGCCTTGTTGATTTAACAGACTTAACTCATTTTAGGTCCTATAAAAAAGACCAATTCCTAACATACTCATACACTAAAGGCCTACTTCAGACACAACAATTTGAAATTTCAATATACAAGAAGCCTACCTCACAAAGTAGGCCCTACTCTTTACACTCAAGGCCTATCCTAACTAAAAACACTAACTTTATAATTCAACCTGTGGTGTAGGTTATAAAATTTATTTCAGCAATTTAGCTTACTCATAAGACACTTTAACATCACAAAATTCGACTCAGAACTTTAAGATCACAAAAATTCGACTCAGAACTACCTTGGCCATAGCCCAATCTATTCAACCAAGGGGCTGATGGCCTACCTTGGCCATAGCCCAACAAATTCATCAAACGGCTGATGGCCTTCCTTGGCCGTAGCCCAACTATTCAACAAGGGCTGATGGCCTCCCTTGGCCATAGCCCACCTATTCAACAAGGAGCTGATGGCCTCCTTGGCCATAGCCCAACCTATTCAACAAGGGGCTGATGGCCTACCTTGGCCATAGCCCAACAAATTCATCAAACGGCTGATGGCCTTCCTTGGCCATAGCCCACCTATTCAACAAGGGGCTGATGGCCTCCCTTGGCCATAGCCCAACCTATTCAACAAGGGGCTGATGGCCTCACTTGGCCATAGCCCAACCTATTCAACAAGGGGCTGATGGCCTCACTTGGCCATAGCCCAACCTATTCAACAAGAGGCTGATGGCCTCACTTGGCCATAGCCCAACCTATTCAACAATGGACTGATGGCCTCACTTGGCCTCCATAGCCCAACCTATTCAAACAAGGTCTTGTGGCCTCCTTGGACATAGGCCAAAGAACGGTCTTATGGCCTCCCTTGGCCAGAGACCAAACAACAAGCGTCTTGTGGCCTCCCTTGGCCAGAGACCAAACAAGGGTTTTGTGGCCTCCCTTGGCCAGATACCAAACAACAAGGGTCTTGTGGCCTCCCTTGGCCAGAGACCAAACAAGGGTCTTGTGGCCTCCCTTGGCCAGAGACCAGACAACAAGGGTCTTGTGGCCTCCCTTGGCCAGAGACCAAACAACAATGGTATTATGGCCTCCCTTGGCCAGAGACCAAACAACACAAAAACAGTACAGGATTCAAAGCCCCAAGCCCTCCAGATATACCTGTGGAGGATTAACATTTACTCTACTAAAACTACGGGTACTGACTAGTCTGAAGTGGTAGGAGGTTTGAATACAGTACAAACTCTTTTAACCAAACACAACATAGAAGTACAGTACATTTCAACTAACTCACCAACGTAGAAGTCACTTCAAACACAAATCGTTAAAACAAAATAAAACATGACAAAACTCCAAAACAACATTAGTAAACCAGCATTTAAAAACTGGTGACTTATAAAATTTACATAAATAATGAGCAAAGTTAAAATGCTTAACTTTACTTTAATTCCATAAGTTTCCTATACCTAAGGGGAGTCCAACTGATTGACAACTTTAACTAAACTTGAGAAGTTGGCCTCTTGAACTTTTATATTTAAATAAGTCTTGAGTAACCTTTCTCTTTTAAATTCCTACTTCATTCTTTTTAATCTATTTCACATGGTTTAAAATACACAGTTTATCAAAAAATTTGGTCTATAACACAAATTTTTTCTCCGGCCCCCTCCAGTATATGAAAAACTATACGCGCTTACAACATGGTATCGTTGTGGTACCTTTACTTCTTAATTAAATATAAATTATTAATTAATTGAATTAAATATCTACACAAAATTGCTTCGGGATTGGCGACATAGCTAATTGGGAATGAAATAATTGCCATACATACGTACAGTCGTACATACAACCCATATGTAGGCTTCAGACCTGCATAACAACAGAAACCAAATTATGATCTCGTGTTCAAACTTTTCTATTGCCAACTCATGAGAATTACATCGAGAAACGAGTCAATGACCTTTGCTAAATCAGCAATTTATAATAAAAATACGAAGATTATATTATATCGGCGCGCTTGGAGCTGTTTATGTTACAGCGAATGCTTTAAACAGGGAAGATGTACTTCGTCTTCTCTAAAGTTCTGAGTGAATTCCTTATAATATAAAACCTAATAACTATAAAAAGGATAGGCCTATTCCTTCAGGGGTTTAAATAGTGACTGCCTATATTAGTTACGTCGAGTGAACTCATTGCGTAACTCCATGGTACCACGGCCCTACATCGAAACAGAAGCGAGGTCCAACGAAATAATAAGGTAAGACAATTTCTTTCTTTGCCATTGGGTAGTCCAAATCCCGAAAACAATTAAATAAACAAAGAGGTCCTTTGAAAACCTACACATACATAACTCTCTAACGAAAAAACATAGGGCTTTTGTCGTTAACTCTCCACTGAAGTCTGCTGGAAATTTCCAACGGATGAGGGTAACAGGCAATCAACCCATAGCCCTATATAGTTTTTTCATATGGTGGCCCGTATATGGGGAACTGACCCCTCTAAAATTTACACTGACATACACAGTGGCTAGGCTTAGCTCATTAGGCCTAACCCCAATTTCAACCATAACAGCACTATAGTTTTTCATATGGTGGCCCGTGCAACTGGGAGCCGATCCCTTTTACCTTTACACTAACCGAAAACAAAGGCTTGTTCATTTAACAGGCATAACTCATTTTAGGTCCTATAAAAATAGGCCCACAACATAAAGCCTATTTAATAGGTCCGACTCTTTAACAAAAAGCCTTGTTGATTTAACAGACTTAACTCATTTTAGGTCCTATAAAAAAGACCAATTCCTAACATACTCATACACTAAAGGCCTACTTCAGACACAACAATTTGAAATTTCAATATACAAGAAGCCTACCTCACAAAGTAGGCCCTACTCTTTACACTCAAGGCCTATCCTAACTAAAAACACTAACTTTATAATTCAACCTGTGGTGTAGGTTATAAAATTTATTTCAGCAATTTAGCTTACTCATAAGACACTTTAACATCACAAAATTCGACTCAGAACTTTAACATCACAAAATTCGACTCAGAACTACCTTGGCCATAGCCCAATCTATTCAACAAGGGGCTGATGGCCTACCTTGGCCATAGCCCAACAAATTCATCAAACGGCTGATGGCCTTCCTTGGCCGTAGCCCAACATATTCAACAAGGGGCTGATGGCCTCCCTTGGCCATAGCCCAACCTATTCAACAAGGAGCTGATGGCCTCCCTTGGCCATAGCCCAACCTATTCAACAAGGGGCTGATGGCCTACCTTGGTCATAGCCCAACAAATTCATCAAACGGCTGATGGCCTTCCTTGGCCATAGCCCAACCTATTCAACAAGGGGCTGATGGCCTCCCTTGGCCATAGCCCAACCTATTCAACAAGGGGCTGATGGCCTCACTTGGCCATAGCCCAACCTATTCAACAAGGGGCTGATGGCCTCACTTGGCCATAGCCCAACCTATTCAACAAGAGGCTGATGGCCTCACTTGGCCATAGCCCAACCTATTCAACAAGGGACTGATGGCCTCACTTGGCCATAGCCCAACCTATTCAAACAAGGGTCTTGTGGCCTCCCTTGGACATAGGCCAAAGAACGGTCTTATGGCCTCCCTTGGCCAGAGACCAAACAACAAGCGTCTTGTGGCCTCCCTTGGCCAGAGACCAAACAAGGGTTTTGTGGCCTCCCTTGGCCAGATACCAAACAACAAGGGTCTTGTGGCCTCCCTTGGCCAGAGACCAAACAAGGGTCTTGTGGCCTCCCTTGGCCAGAGACCAGACAACAAGGGTCTTGTGGCCTCCCTTGGCCAGAGACCAAACAACAATGGTATTATGGCCTCCCTTGGCCAGAGACCAAACAACACAAAAACAGTACAGGATTCAAAGCCCCAAGCCCTCCAGATATACCTGTGGAGGAGTAACATTTACTCTACTAAAACTACGGGTACTGACTAGTCTGAAGTGGTAGGAGGTTTGAATACAGTACAAACTCTTTTAACCAAACACAACATAGAAGTACAGTACATTTCAACTAACTCACCAACGTAGAAGTCACTTCAAAACACAAATCGTTAAAACAAAATAAAACATGACAAAACTCCAAAACAACATTAGTAAACCAGCATTTAAAAACTGGTGACTTATAAAATTTACATAAATAATGAGCAAAGTTAAAATGCTTAACTTTACTTTAATTCCATAAGTTTCCTATACCTAAGGGGAGTCCAACTGATTGACAACTTTAACTAAACTTGAGAAGTTGGCCTCTTGAACTTTTATATTTAAATAAGTCTTGAGTAACCTTTCTCTTTTAAATTCCTACTTCATTCTTTTTAATCTATTTCACATGGTTTAAAATACACAGTTTATCAAAAAATTTGGTCTATAACACAAATTTTCTCCGGCCCCCTCCAGTATATGGAAAAACTATACGCGCTTACAACATGGTATCGTATGTGGTACCTTTACTTCTTAATTAAATATAAATTATTAATTAATTGAATTAAATATCTACACAAAATTGCTTCGGGATTGGCGACATAGCTAATTGGGAATGAAATAATTGCCATACATACGTACAGTCGTACATACAACCCATATGTAGGCTTCAGACCTGCATAACAACAGAAACCAAATTATGATCTCGTGTTCAAACTTTTCTATTGCCAACTCATGAGAATTACATCGAGAAACGAGTCAATGACCTTTGCTAAATCAGCAATTTATAATAAAAATACGAAGATTATATTATATCGGCGCGCTTGGAACTGTTTATGTTACAGCGAATGCTTTAAACAGGGAAGACGTGCTTCGTCTTCTCTAAAGTTCTGAGTGAATTCCTTATAATATAAAACCTAATAACTATAAAAAGGATAGGCCTATTCCTTCAGGGGTTTAAATAGTGACTGCCTATATTAGTTACGTCGAGTGAACTCATTGCGTAACTCCATGATACCACGGCCCTACATCGAAACAGAAGCGAGGTCCAACGAAATAATAAGGTAAGGCAATTTCTTTCTTTGCCATTGGGTAGTCCAAATCCCGAAAACAATTAAATAAACAAAGAGGTTCTTTGAAGACCTACACATACATAACTCTCTAACGAAAAAACATAGGGCTTTTGTCGTTAACTCTCCAATGAAGTCTGCTGGAAATTTCCAACGGATGAAGGTAACAGGCAATCAACCCATAGCCCTATATAGTTTTTTCATAGTGTGCATAGTAAAGTAATGGGTCTATAGGAAGCTGGTTCTGTTGGATTTTTGTTTGGTTTAAGTAGTGTAATAATTTTACCTTGTTTCCATATGTCAGGAATAATACAGTGTTGGTATGAATATGTGCTGATATTTGTGAGAGCTAGTATTCCCTGTGGGCCCAAGTGTTTAAGGTGTATGTTAGATATGTTGTCTGGTCCAGTAACCTTCGAATTCTTAATGTTTTTGATGATCTTGGTGGTCTGGTCTGTATTGAAGGGTGTAATGGTCGTGTCGAGTCTGTAGGTTTTCTTGTGTCTGGCTGTTTGTCTGTCTGCGTGTTTCTGGTTGTCTCTGTTTAAGTGACTTATCTTTGCGTAGTAATTAACTAGAATGTTAGCTTGTGTATATGTTGGGATATTATTTTGGCTGCGACAGATAGCCGCGTGTGAGGTGTGAATGCCGCTGTTAGAGTGAGTAATGCTGTTTATAGTCTTGTATAGCTTGGATATATCTGTGGAGTGGTTTAGTGTTGTTATGAATTCCCTAAATGTTTCTGTTTGTTTTTCTTTGAGTTTGTTGATTATTTCTGTATTGAGCTGTTGTATCTGCTGTTTTATGGCTTCTGTGTGTGGTGTTTGTGTGTTATGTTTGAGGTTGTTACGTTGCCTTATGAGGTGGGCTATTTCTCTAGTGTAATTTGGGTTGTATTTCCTAATGTTGCTTTTGGGTATGTACTGTATTTGTTTGCATTATTGATGATGTGATTAAATGTCTTGAGTGTTGTATTGATGTTTATGATGGGTGTGCTGTTTAATGTGGTGAATTATTCCTCAGTCTGTATTTTGGACTGTTCCCAATCAGCTTCTTGTAATTTCTGTAAGTGTGCCTAAGGCTGTTGGGGCAGAGTGTAGAACGTGTTGTAATGATGATGGGCAGGTGGTCTGATGACAGTTGTTTTTCTGTTCTCCAGTGTGTGTTGCTAGTGAGGGGGAACAAAACGTTATGTCTGAGGAGGATTCTGAGTATCCTGCTTGATGTGGTATGTGTGTATGTTCTTCTGTATTGTTAAGAATGAAGAGGCTGTTTAGTTGTGTGGCTATGTTGGCGCCTCTGGTGTTGCTTTGGTTGTGCAGGTACCAACGAGTGTCTTTAGCGTTCAAGTCTCCTCCTAAGATGACATTAGTGAGAGGCCAGATTGTGTAACTGTGGATTGTAATTGGCCGGCACCTGAGGTGAACTATCTGGTGGGATGTAAATGTTGATTAGTGTGTTGTTGTGTCTTGCTCGTGTTTTCATGTTAACTGCCTGTATTTCTATCATGTTATCTGCTTGGATTGTATTTGTAATGTTTTGGGTGGCATCAGTGTAGCTAATGCTTTTACGTATGTAAGTGATGAGTCCACCCCTAGTACAATCTTGATGGATCACTGTGAAATCAGGGATGGTGGGTGTTTTGTGTGTGCGTTTTAGTTTTGTTTCTTGTATAAGTGCTATGTGAATGTTTTGTTTGTGTACGAATTCCCTAAGCTGCATGATTTTGTTTGTGAGGCCATCTACGTTGTACTGTAATATGTTAATATTATACTTCTGCATGTGTCTCATGGTGCTATTGTGTCTGTCTTTGTATATGGTGACATGTGTAAGTTGTAGTGGGGCCTGGATTAGTCTTAATGTCGCTGGAGAGTAAGAGTAGTCGAAAAAATAGCATGCTGAGAATAGGTCCAGCCCCGGGAGCCAATTGGCACTCTGACCTTGCCACGCAACAGGCCGTCGACTGCCAGTCTGGCCAACCGTAGACAGCCCGCTGCATGGAGATTTGAGGAAGTTTGGCCACCAGTGCGTTGATGTTTTGGTTTGACATCACTTCTTCGCATTGACGTGTCCCACGCTGGAGGATACAGCCACTGTTAGAAGCTTCCTCGTCAGCTGCTAACACTTTTTTCACGTTGTTCTAGCTAACTGTTCAGAGGGTTTTTTTTTAGTTGGTACAATAAACTGGACGATTCGTGCTGTAACTCACGAAAAGTGCCTCTTTGGAAGGCCCACCGTATCTGTCCACAGGCATAATTTGGAACAGTTCATTGTCCTTAATATTTCTACTAATCGTTGATTTTATCATCAAAGTATGGGCCGGCGTGTCTATGTTTACTTCAAAAAGTAAATCGGCGGTGAGGTATGACCTTTCATAACTTATTTAAAGCCCTCACAATATCCGAGGCTGTCATAATGACCAGGGCCTATTGCTACTTTTGTACTATATTACTGTGTCTCGCCGAACCAGACTGACTGGACGTATAGTATCATCTAAAGTTAAGCCTAATTTTTCACACTCATCGGTTCTTCTAAGAACCAGAAAAACATCCTGTTTCTTCTCAATACTTAAAAACTTGGTGGTCAGCTGAAATTCGCAGACCGACCTCGTATGATCCGCTCCCCAATTCGATAGGTCCATACAATTCTGCTATAAAGCTGGACTGAGTGTTGTCAGGATGCACGTCCAAAGAGGCAGAAGAGGGCAGCGTGATGTAGAAGTGGTTAGGCGTCATCTTGTATACTACTTAAGTTTCATTATTGCTTGAGCTTTTATATAGGGGTTAAAGCCTTCAGGGTACCTTAGCCACTTCACCAGATACATCTTTCTCTTTCCTGTACCTTTACTGCCTAAAATTTTCTCAATTCTAAACGCTTTTTACTTAAATTAAATACCACTTTTTGCATCTCCTGGCCATAAAGGCCGCCCTCAACTTCTTCGCCATTCAAATCTTCAACGTAATACAGCATCACATCGTTTTTAGGCCTCATAGATCTAACTTTAAAAATCTCCCGAGTCCACCCTTGATCAAAACCTTTCGCGAACTTATTCCCCGCTCGTGAGTCTTGCATAATCATTGATTTTGAAACGACCAGGGCGTGGCGGTGCTCTACAGTTATCAGGCTTTACTGTATATGGTGGTCTCTCATTAAAATCTCATTAGGAGATGTACCAATCATGCGATGCCGTGACCGATTGTAGGATGAAGCCAGAGGCTCCAGAATGTCTATATATCTGTATGTGTTTTTATGTGTGAAATAACGATGCATACGTTCCTTTATGGTACGTTGAACTCTTTCGGCTAGAGATGCCTTATGTATAGAATTGGACGTGTAATAACTGATGTTAAACTCCGTCAGCATGCTCTGGAAAACTCGGCCTATAAACTTTTCCCAAATCTGTACAAAAGTAGCCAGGAATCTGTTTTCTTTCAACATCAGCGCTTTGGTCGCTTTAGCCACTAATTCAGGTGATTTATTCTTAAGTGGGACTAACCACAAGTATCTAGAGAACACGTCTATTATAAACAAAATATATCTATACACCTTCATTATACACTGAATACCTCTGCATGTCTGTTAAATCCGCCTGCCAAATAGAATCAACCGCGGCTGCTAGTCTTAGCAGTTTTAAACCTTCTTCTCACGGGTTTATATAGTGTATAAGCATCCTGTTGACGCAAAAACCTCTCAACATCTTTTTTCTCTACTCCCTCATCATATACCCTCTTGTACAATCTATTAACACCGTCATAAGATGCTGGATTAGAAATGTCATAATAACTTTTTCTTAATACGTTAGCCATTTACGTATTTTAGAGGCGCGCGGGTAGGGTAGTCCGTTAGTGGATGGTCTCTTCTTCAGAGATGCTACCGATGGAGGTGAAAGTGTGTTCAGTTGTGGTACTTGCGCTGCTTCCCCCAAGTCTTTTAACCTGTTCTGGTTACCTACCAATGTTTTTGGCAAAGGTGGGCACCCGGGTCTCAAAAAGGACCGATGGTCCCGGTCCCGGTCCTTGCCTCAAACTGGACCGACGGTCCCGGTCCTTTCTGAAGATAGGACCTAGGAACGACTCGGTCCTCGGTCCTTATATATAATATAAGTGAAAAATTTGATTAAAATGAAAAATGAAATTAAATTGCCGGGTTCAGTTCTTCCGCTAGGAGCTCCAGTTGCTTGACTTGAAGTTGAAGCACTAACATCAGTAGATTCTTCGTCTACTCCAGGTGTTGAAACAAGTTTCAGTTCAGTCTCAGTCTCTTTCTGAATCTTCTGGAGGAAACGATCCATCTTCTTTAGAACTTCAAATAATCACTAAACACACTAAAATCACTAAAAAAGACCGTCCGGAATTGCTTAAAAATGGACCGTCGCTCCTCATTTCGGTCCTCACTGAGAAAAGGACAGACTTTCCCGCTCACGGTCCTTAAAAAGGACAGAGTTCCTGGAGTTCGGTCCTTTTGGAACTCGGTCCTGCCCACCTTTGGTTTTTGGAATGTTTATTTGCTGTAGTCTAGCTTTAATAGGCTCCCATCCTGTTGGTGAAGGTCTATCCCACTTTCTCACCAAATCAGGCACGATATCAATGATGTTCGCGCCCTGTACCCTTGACCCTTTAACAATCCATCAACAACCTCGCCTGCATCGGACCAATGTATAATGGGGTCCACACTCAATAGATTGTAAAGACTTATTCCTCAATGTATGAGGTAGACTACTTTTTAATACCTGCTCGATGTGTTGCGTTCCGTTGTTCTTTGGCTGCTCGTCTCTAACCTCGGCTCCAGGTCCACCAACATCATCATCAGTGCTATGTCTGATAACTATGGGGACCTCGGTTGGTTTCTAATAATCTTCGAGCTCTTGAAGAAATTTATTGTAGAGTTTCTTGATATAATTTTTTTTCCTCGTCAGGGGGGCTTCTCGCTGTTTAATAGATTCAGCAATTCATTCTCCATTCTTTTAAGCCTATTTTTTCCCGGATCTAGTGGTGATTCCTTTGTATTTTGTAACGAAGCATACACCTCGTGTGGAAGCACGACAACTTTCTTCATTATATTATACTAGACAACAAAGGCGCCAAAACTGAAAACAAGATGGGGAGGAACGAACCACCTCTTTGCAGAATAATTCGTTTCTTTTTTCCCACACTTTGCTTTTTACGAGCGAGTGCACGTATTATGCTCTTGTAACGACGTAAGCGCGCCTTCTGAGGGGAGCTTCATTGGTACATTGCATTTTATAAAGTTGCAAGGCAGATTTCACAGACGCATTTTAAAAAGTCTGAGTCAATATTTTTAACAAACAGGCGGTGGAGAGTGCGTGGCAGTCGCTGGTAGATCTTTCTTAATTCACGATATTTCTTTAACCTCCTTGTCATTCTGGGGGTGCATACCGTTTCAGCCTCGTTCGGGAATATATTCATTCTTAGAAGCACCCTAAACGTGTTTCGCGGGTGAAGGTCACAAACCAAGTAGCCGTAACGTTGACTTGTAACTTCTTTACAAACTTCCAAAAACTCCTTACGCTGATTCGGGAACACTTGACTGGCTAATACCTCAATTTGTGCCACATCTCTACGTTGTGCGAATAAGACTAGATATTGCGTATTTAGCGATACATCACGCATGTATCTATTCTTGAAAAACAGGTTTTGATTGATGAAGAACACGCTTATGTTAAGATGGGACAATACTGTAAATGTTTCGGCAAACGTTTTATCCATTTCTAACATGAAATCGTCAATTACAATAACCGTATGTTCATCAGTTCATTACCCTTTATAGAACATCATAAACACCTTTGTGGAACAAAATGCCATCTTGGTATTCATTGAATACGGCTTGATATGTCGAATAACACCATATGACTTTGTGCACAAAATTTGAGAACAGTTCGTCCTTATCTTTAATGATTTTAAGCATAAACACGGTTTTGCCACAGCCTGTAGGACCGGATATAATGCATGTAGAAGGACTTGTGAACCTGAATTATTCTAAAGAATCCATCTCTAACACGACACACTCCTAAGTGGAGCCTTTACAAAATATAACAAAATTTAAAGTGTTGCTCCTTATATTCTTGTTTTTCTTCTTCCCCAGAACCGTGAATGACGAGGTACAGCAGCATGTTCCTACTATCGATATTGCTGGCGACGATAGTATGGTTGAGGTTACAGATTACACCCCCCACCAGCGACCCAACAGGTGTGACAAACGCAGCATCCCCCTCGTCAACTCCAGAAGAAAGGGGGTGCATGAAACATCTTCATCAATGCCGTATACGATGTGTCCGTAACGAAGTCGGTGCGTGTGATCAGACGTAAAACCGGTGCTATTAATTATGTACTTGAAACAACGTGTAGACAATCAAACTCTAGTAAGTGGAATGTTATTTATTTAAGTGTTGAGGAGATGAACAGAATCTTCGTGGTGGTTGAGAAGTGGGGGGAGGATTGTTATAAAATACCTGCAGGTGTAGGTACAAAAATAGAGCAGATTAGCGATACACCCTCATACGCTGTTATTTGTACGTTGTATATAAAACGAGACCAACCATGCATTGATATACGACTGATGTGGAAGGATGCAAAAGATAATGGTCTTATCCCCACGCGAAACCGTTTCATTCTCGATAGACTAAAAACTATATTAGACGCGCGTGTTACCGATATGCTTTATTTAGACACGGTTCTCAAATATGCGTACACCGCTCTGCTCGACGGTTTCACCGAGTGTAGGGAGGAGCAAGGTGAGAATTGCCTGGAGTTGGATGCGTATTAAAGGCATAGACTCAACGAAATATCATGAACTTTGGTACACAGCACTTGAACAGTACAGGGCTGAGCTCGTTTACACGATTCACCCTGAAGAACTATTTCTTTATATAATGGTCATTTGCCAGCACGATTTAGATTACTTCAATTGCCGTTATGCGCTGTGAAGAAGAATTCACGGTTGAAAAGCTCGGATTGAAAAGAATAAACCCGCGTTTGGAAAGGAGTGTTTATAAACTTGAATTTAATAAAGGTGTTATGGCAAACGATGACCTCTTTGTGCACGTTTTTCAGTGTCTTCTATCCGTGTTTAAAGTAAGTGATAACTTGCTACCCAATTGTAAAGTGGGTACAAAAATAGTGTTAAATGATCTGAAAGCCTTTTATATAAAATATAGACTTCCTCATACTTTAAGTGAGGAAATAATGTTAAATCGTATTTATTGTGCAGTACAAAGCAATGAGGATGTAACTGTGGATTCGATTACGTGAGAGTTTAGTATTTTATTTAAGCGCTGTAGAACTTACAAAGGGCATCTTTTTTATGTATACAAGTAGAGCTTTCGGCTCCCTGCCCTACGGGCGGGGCTTGTGCTTCGCAAACTCGCCTACGGCGAGGACACGTTAGGGTTACCCCTTTGGGGGAGGTCATTCTCCCTCTCCCCCAAAACCCCTCAACTCCCCCCTTTATTCAACTTGGGGGAAAACCCCACCCCCTTTCCCCGTTACCCCTCTTCTCCATTACCCCTACTCCCCTTTGTTTTGTTGGTTGAAACATTGTGGGTTATTTTTTTAGGCAGGAAATGGAAGGAATTGTAGGTGGTTTTTTAATAGTTTAAGGATATATTATCCATGTATTGGAATTCTTCTGCACTAATATTTTTGAAGTTTATATATGTGTATTTTTTGCTGCTTGTACATATATTAAACGTGTATATAAATTTCTTCTTTACTATTATTTTTTATTGTACAGGGTGTCCCATAAGTCCGGCATCATAGGAGAAATTCATATTTTTCTACTTCTACAAACCATCATTCATATTTTTCTCTTTCTAGGCCATAATATCTGTGAGCAAGGAAGAACGAATCCAGATAATTCTACTCATACGAAATCGGAGTCAAAGAGAGGCCGCTGCTGAATTTAACAGACTGCATCCAGACCGCGAGCCAATAACACAAGAGTTGAGTTAACAGACTTGTTGCAAAGTTTAAGGAAACAGGATCCATAGAAGATAAACCACGCAGTGGACCTTCAAGGAGGTCCACTGACGATGATACAGCGACTGCTATCCTGGCTCATTTTAACAGAAGTCCCAATAAGTCTCTTCGGCGATTGTCCGCCGAAACAGGAGTGTCGAAATGTAGCATCCATCGCATTCTTCAGGCTCACAAATGGCATCCATATAAACCAGATCCTACAGAAATTAAGCGAAGATGATCCCGACCGGCGGATGGAATTTTGTGAATGGGCTACGGAACAATATGCTCGGGATGCCAATTTCCCGTCCACCATTCTGTTCAGTGACGAGGCTGTTTTTTATGGAAATGGTGAGGTAAATCGACAGAACACCCGCTACTGGTCTCAAAACAACCCTCACTGGTATACCTCTTCAAAGGAACAAGGTGCATTTCGGGTGATGGTATGGTGTGGCATTTGGAAGGATCGCATCATAGGGCCCCTCTTTTTCGATGAACATGTCACTGGAGGCACCTACCTACGTATGCTCAAGGAAGAAGCATTTCCCAGTGTCTTGAACGAAGAAGGAATTTCCCAACATTGTTCCAGCAAGATGGCGCTCCTGCACATTACAGCACCCAAGTAAGGGAATACCTGTACCAACAATTCCCTGGTCATTGGATAGGACGTCGAGGGCCTGTGGAATGGCTAGCTAGAAGCCCGGATCTCACGCCACTAGATTTTTATCTCTGGGGCCACTTGAAAGCGCTGGTATACGCAGAGAAAATTAAGTGTTGAACATTTGCGGCAGCGCATTATTGGGGCATGTAACACCATTACTCCTGACATCATTCACCGTGTGCTTGCTGACTATCACGTCTGAATTTGTGTATTGAAAACAATGGTGGACATATTGAACACGTTCTATAAATAAAAGCTTTTGTTTTGCCTTTTTTTTATTATTTTTTCTATGATGCCGGACTTATTGGACACCCTGTATATACTATATATTCCTCGTTTAGCCTGTATATTTTTTGGGGGTATATAGATTACCATGGATTTGTTTTGCGACTAAGTAAACAATGATGTAGTTGTGTTTTATTTAATTCTTTTGGTTTATGACATTATTTGATTTAATTGCGCATTGATGGGTGTATATGTATATATATAACATCATTTTTGATGCATGTGTAAATACATGGCTGTCTCTACATTCTTGCACACTCTCCTGGCAGAGCTTCATTATGTTATGAGCCGTGGCAGTGCGAACATCTCCTCTCCTTTAATATATGTATACAGTCTCCTGGCTGGACCATTAATTAAATAAATAGCGCAATCTGGCAACTACTCTACCATTAATATATATATATATATATATATATATATATATATATATATATATATATATATATATATATATATATATACTCCTAAGCCTTCTAAGCCAACTAAGGCTGTAAAGAAGTTCATTATGCGTCGAGACATGCCTGTCAACATCTCTCTTAGGTTATCTTCTTAGGTCAGGACAGGTTAGGTTAGGTTACTCCTTTGGGGGGAGGTCATTCCCCCGGGCCTCCCTTCCAAACCCGCTCTCCCCACTTCATGCAACGTGGGGGGATAAACCCCCTCCCCCATTACCCTCATCGCATCATTGACCATCTTGCATAGCAGTTGCATTTGCTCTCTACATTTTTGCCATCATACTACTCCAGCATCGCGTCCGTGTTCCAAAACTTCCAATACTTATTACAAACACTAATGACTTTTTACTCTAATATTTAGGTTTTCATTTTTTCTCACACGTATGAAATTAGAAACATGTACTGCTCCTCAGCATTTTAGGTGTTACAAGTTTAAAGGCATCATTTACGGCTTCCTTTAGTCCGTCATTAGAATCATAACGTTTTTGAGAAACCTTTTCCTTATAAATCCCCATAATGCATTGTCACAACTCGAGAGATCTGGGCTTCTCGGAGGCCATTTTAATGTTGCAGACCTTCTCCCAATCCATCGAACAGGAAACACCTCATTTAAATATTCACGAACCCTCAAGGAATAGTGGGCAGGTGCTCCATCCTGTTGACCAAACATCATTTAATATTCCGAGATTATACATAGGTGTAACAAGACTTTCGGGACACCCTGTAGTTAGTAATAATTTTTGCATTCTACAGTACATCGATAATATCCGCGTAAATAACATTGGTATGCATATGAAATTTTTTTGTCTGCTGTGAGGGTTTTTTCAACTCATATTATATAATTCGACCATGCTGAATTCGAAAATGACATTGGTTTTCCTCAATCAGGTCAGGTTTTTTCTCTATTGGCCATTTATTATAAGTCCAATTTTATCCCCAAATTTATTGATTTTTTTTAGCTTAAACACTGTAGATACGAGTAATATTATAAGAACACTCGTGAAAAATGAAAACATTGTGTGAATAAATACTTTTATTCATACAATGAATATGGAAAAAAGTTTATTGAGGAAGGAATGAAGTTTTTTTGGCTTTCCGTCTGTGTTTTTCTTCGGGCACGTCTCGCTTCAAACACCAGCAATAGTCCGCCAGCATATTGATATCCCAGTTTCCCTGGTACCTCTCTTCCATTATTTTGATATCTTGGTGAAATCGTTCACCCTGTTCCTCACTATAATCCCCGCAATTTTCAGGAAAATAGTCCAAGTGGGACCACAAAAAGTGCATTTTTATGGACATGCGCGACCCATGAGCTTTGAAAGCTTCCATCAAGTTTTCGACAACGGACTCGTATTCTGGACTTCTACGTTTGCCAAGAAAATCAGTGACAACTGATTTGAATGCCTGCCAGGCATTCTTCTCAGTTGGAGTCATTGCGTTTTCGAACTGAGTATCCTTGATCAAAGTTCGAATTTGAGGACCATCAAAAACCCCAGCATTTAGTTTAGCATCAGATATATGAGGAAATTTACTCTCGAGATATCGGAATGCTGAACCCTCCTTATTCATTGATTTGATGAAATTTTTCATCAAGCCCAGCTTAATATGAAATGGTGGGAGCAAAATTTTTGTTGGTGGTACAAGGGGCACTGAAACGACATTATGCGACCCAGGTTCAAAATTCTCTCTGGATGCCCATTCACGCTGTGCATAGTGCTTCTCATCCGCTCGGCTATCCCATTTGCAGAGGAAACATGGGTATTTCGTGTATCTCCTTTGCATTCCCAATACAAATGCCACAATCTGAAAAAAAATGAAAATATTTAAAGAATTTAGAGAATTTGTTCTATCAGATAAAAAAATCTATGCATTGGACTGTATCACTTCTGTAGGGAAGTTAAGTGTTCTTATAAGCTCTCAAATAACCTTTGGAAAAACAACATAGTCAATAGCAATAGTTTACTTATGATATTAGTATTACCTTCAAATCTCCACAGATCCTCCAGTTATGTTGGTCGTATAGCATCCAGTAAAATTTTCATGTTATCGTAGCTCTCAGTAAGTTGTACGGAATGTGCTACAGGGACTGATGCAACCCTATTCCCAATGTTGAGAAGTAATGCTTTCAAACTTCGTTTAGACGAGTCTATAGCCTCCATTCTGATGCGTTATATGGCAGGCCCAAGGATTCGATTAGCCCCTCAACATTGCAGCAGTACACTAAGGAAGAGGTATTTTCGTGCACTGCAAAAAACTTGCGGAATTCTTCCTCTCGTTTCCTATACCAGGAGAATGTTGTTCCCGGAGCCAGCAAGTTGTCCTCTCGAAGTCGTGAGCCCAAGATCTCGGCAGCTAATTTGGAAAGTCCTAAATCCCTGGTAAGATCATTAAGTTTGGCCTGGTTGAGAGGCCTCGGCTCATTTGAAGCGGTATTTGTAAGTATATACGACTGGGACTGGTCATTGGCATTAGTCATTGATTCATCATCAGAATCATCGAAGTCCAGGGTTTGAGGTGGGTCGGGTATTGGAATTCCAGGACCATGGGGTACAGGTCTCATAGCAGAAGGAATGTCAGGGTATACAACAATGTGTTTATTCTTCTTGTTAACTCCTGAAAATAGAAACACAGAAACATGGATATAAAACTTGCATATGAAATAGAAGAAGCATTCAGACAGTGGCGGCTTGTGAGGGAAGGCTGCGGTCTGTAAGATATGAAATAGGTCGATGGAGTCTGTATTTTCTTTCTTTTCTTTCATATTGTCCCTTCGGGGACAATATGAATGAAAAGAAAGAAAATATACAATCATTGTATATGTAAATGTAACTTGTAACAATATGTATGTGTAAATGTATTTTCTATAACAATATGTATATGTAAATGTATGATTACCATTATGGTGAATATTATGCTATATATGGTGAATATTACATTATGGTGAATATTATGTCAAGTTTCATACGAGGATTTCAAAATATTTAAGAAAAATAAATTTATAAGCCCACCTTGGAGGTTTGTCATGCAGAAATAGCAATCTGTCACGTGATCCTTTCCTTCTCTCCAAATCATGGGAATTCCAAAAGGCAAAGATTTCGCTCTGCCTTTGCTCCATCTTCTCAAATTTTCAATGCACGTCTTGCAGCACATATGAGGGGCGAAATTTTTGTCCTGGTCCCCTAGCTTAATTCCAAAGTATGCTCTATACATTGTCTTCACAAATTTAGTGATTTGGGACTGGTTATTTGGCATGGTAACCGTCCCACATATGTAGCAGAATCTATTGGGATCATTTTTACACGCTCTATTCATTATGAAATATTTTATCTATATGCCTGAAAAGTTAAAAAAGATATTATACAAGTGAAACAAGTGATGATAGATGTTACTGTTCCAATTCCGCTTTGACAAAATCACGAAAATTCTATTTTACTTATGAGGCCATAGCCGGATAACCTGAGCTGATTGAGAAAAACGGATTGCAGATTCGAAATCAGCAGGAAAGACTCTATAAGAATCACTTACAAAACCCTTGACAGCAAAATTGATGCATACCAGTGTATAATTTGTATTTAACCTAAATTTCTGCTATTAATAATATTAGAGAGCTTTTATTTGTATTAATTCATTGATTTGATTTCTTTTAAATCAAGTACGGCTATGATCTAATTTTAATTTCCTACTTTTAAATCATTGCGCAGTGAAGTATTCTTTCAATCAGTGAGAGTGAAATTCTTCCTTTTGTATACATTTGTAAATAAGCACACACTCAACATTACTTAGGCTCAGTTGATACGACTCTCTCGTGTATTGTTAATTTCGCAGCCATCCCCTACCCAAAAAGAAAAAAATAATATATTATAGTCAACACTGAAAATTCTTATGGTGCGCGACTTTTGCAGCACCCTATATATATATATATATACACACAGAGGGTTGACAAAAGTAAATAGGCACGACGCTGTTACTATTCATTGATTATATTTACTTTTGTCAATCATATATATATATATATACAGGGTGTTTCAAAAGTCCCTCATCATTTTTAAAATTTTATTAAAATAGCAATTACAAGAGGAACCAAATGACAATTTGGTTGCTGAGTCTACGATTCATGAGAATTTTGGTGGCATCAAACGTGGCTTCATAAGTCTACTGGAAAGTCACTGGTACACCTCAACGTAGGCACCGTCTTTTTCGAAACAAGCGAGCCACCGTTTTACGCATTCTTGGCCGACATTGGACAACATTTCGGGAGTAACAGAAGCACACGCATTCCTGATCCGTTCTTCTAGTGTGGGGAGGACTCGCGGCTTGGTGGCGTACACTTTGCTCTTAATGTAGCCCCACAAAAAGAAGTCGCATGGGGTAAGATCAGGCGAGCGAGCAGCCCATTCGATGGGACCACGGCGACCAATCCACCGATCCGGGAACTGCTTATTCAGAAATTAGCGAACCTCACGCGAGTAATGAGCAGGGGCACCGTCTTGCTGGAAAATGACTTCTTGCATGTCAGCTACAGCTGACAGTTGGGGGCTGCAGAACTCCTGAAGCATACGAAGGTAATTGTCTCCGTTGACGTTCACGGAATTTCCATCTTGATCCCGGAAGAAGAACGGACCAATCAGCCCAGCTGAGGAGATGGCACACCAGACGACCAATTTCGGCGTGTCCCTTTCATGTTCACGGATCTCCGCAGGATTGTGAGTTCCCCAGATACGGGTGTTGTGCCGATTGACGCGACCAGAAAGGTGGAAGAGAGCTTCGTCGCTGAACCACATGTGCTCCAGGATCGACGGGTCTCTTTCGTAGTGATGCAGCAGTGTCTCACACATCTCCACCCGGCAATCGTAGTCTTGAGGTTCCAGCTTCTGAACCACCTGGATCTTGTACGGATACAGCTTGAGACCACGCCGCAAAATCCGTTGGATAGATGTCGCGCTGATGTTCAGTTCCGCAGCAGCTCGCCGAATGGACTTTCCTTGACTCTGAGTAAACGCCTCACGGACAGTTTCGACATTCTCCTCACTCCGCCCACTTCGAGGTCTTCCTGATCGTGGTTTGTCCTTTACGGATCCGGTCTCCATAAACTTCCGGTGGGTGGCGACGATGGTGTTCCTATCCGGTGCATAATGCTGTCCGTAGACTGCCCGGAATCGTCGCTGCACTTCGACCACAGATTGAAAAACCTCCTGCCATGCAGCGATTTTACACCTCTGCTCTAGAGTCAGCATGGTAGCAGAAGAAAACGGAGCAAAACTTC